>JAHWFP010015692.1:0-12114 GCA_023313725.1 Lithobius niger | reverse complement strand
GATAACTGCTTTTTCCCTCACTGGTCCCTCACGTTTGGTGATGCCATCGAGGACCATTGTGTCCCTGGTAGGTCTAACCTTGGTGGTAAGGCATTCGTGACCCCAAAACCCAACATCATCTACCCTTCCTCTACAGCCGGGCTATAATCTTCATTTTAAACTTTTAAACTCTTCAACTTTTGTTATTTAAATTTTTTGTTTTAACATCGGATGGCAGTTAGTGACCACCAGGTCCTTGCCATTCCGGTTGCATTTGCAACGAACTTATTGTTATTATTATTATTATCATTATTAAATGAATAACATTGATGAAAATATTAATAGATGTACTTCTTATAATTTTTTTTTTTTTTTTTTTTTTTTTTTAAATGTTTGACGAGCCTTATGAATTATAATAAATAAATAAATAAAAAGACATAAATCGCTGGAAATAATACTAAGGAAAATTGGAAATTAAGCCAACAGCGAAAATCATACACAAGAAATATTTCTCCTTTATTTCTCCTTTATTGAGCCTTGTGAGTGTATGATTTGTCTTCCCTATCCATTTCTATGGCCGAGTGAATTTCGGTCGAATGGAGCCCTGGTCACGGTTCTGACCTTAATAACGGGTTCAGTGAGTTACCTTTATGCCAGTTGAGGATGTGGCCATAGCGACTAAGGCGCTATGCAAGTGATCTGGGGGCGAACTGGGTAGCTGGTTCGAATCCGGGTCATGCCACTCCGACGAAACGTAAGTGCATAAAGGTGGCTTACTGAACTACGTTATTTCTTGTGTATGATTTTCGCTGTTGGCTTAATTTCCAATTTTCCTTATAATGAATTAAACACAACTCTGAAAGATCCGAAAAATATCATGTCCACTGTTCATGAATAGGTTTATAAAAGATAATGTTTAGCTACCAGTTATCAAAGTTGCTTATTAAATGTTAATGTAATTAATGTAATGTAATTTTAATTGTAGTTGTTGTATTGTTTTTGACCATGAATTACACATACAAAGCTTTACTTATGGCTTTCGGGTAATTCATTTTTATTTGTACTTAAGGTTTTTGATTGACTGAATAAATTACTATTATTATATATTATTATTATTATTTGTATTTTTATTATTCCTCTTTTCTACCCCCCCCCCCCGCCCACCCCCTCCCAAAGTGTGAAAAATTATTTGCGTTGAAGCTGAACAAAGAACTACGGAATTTGTTGTCATTAAGAAAATTTCATAAATTAAGCTTATTAAAAGCATGAAAAAATCACTGACATTGTTAAAAAATGCGTTAGTTTTCGGACCCATTTTTTTTTGCCCCCTCCCCAAAAAAAATCCTGGATGCGCTACTGGACACACGTCAAACAAATAGGAATTTCGTGTCTTGAAAAACGATAGCAATTCGTTCAGTTAAACAAAGCGAAGGGCTGTTCTCAGACATTATCTTTGCGTTCATTAACCTGAAGAATCTCTTACCCGAGGCACCTAAAAATGGGAGTTATTTAAAGAATTTCGTCTCGTCGTCCTTCCTTCAGCTACCATATCGTAATATTTCATTTTTTTCCCGTCTTATTTTTTCCATTCTTGGCAAATTGTATAGTACCTCTGCTATCAGAAAACATCTTGCACTAGCAAGTCTCGCAGCATTCATCGTTTATAGTGGCATCATCAGCTGGCTGGCCCATTATGGCTGCAGCGAAAGAAGCGCGGCTCTACACTTTTATTGATGCTCACGTCACAATGATGAATGGTTCTTTCATGAAATGGGGCCTAAAGAGCCATCTTCCCTGCACCGACTCCATCACCCACCAGAAATGCAACGGCGGTGGGAAAAAAAGGAATGGTTCCACTCGTAAAGATTACCTACCGTAAGTGTTTTACACGCCTCGGGTTTTTTTTTTTCAAATCTCTTGCCGTGTGTCTTACAGTTTTACAAGCGTTAAATAATAGTAGAAAATAAACATAAATGATAAAAGAAGCCCTCAAGTCCTAAATGGGTAGGCCTTAGAAAGTAGTGATATCATTTCACTAAGAAAAGGCAGCCAAGGGTATAAAAATTGATGATTTGCGTATTGCTCTCTTCTTTAATTTCTTTTATTCTGTTTGCATTTCTAATAGTCTGGTATTTTTAACCTAAACTCGGAAGTAAGGTCCGCCCAATGTTTTATGGTGTTTTGTGTTTCTTCAAGGCATATTTTATGAAATTCTGCAGGGTGCCACTTTGTCACCCTTGAGCAAATTTAAATATTCAAGATGGTGGCCAAGATGGCGAAAAAATCATATATCGGCCATATCTTCGCTTATAGAACAGACAAAACAATCATTTTGGTGTCTAATACTATGTTTTCAGGTTCAGGGAATACTACTTGTTTTATTATCTTGTTGATAAATATACGCCCCCTTTTTTTAAGGGGCTGTTGTCACAATCACCATTCGATTTTTCGCCCATTTTTAACTTTCAACAGCTATTCTGCCGTTTCTAATTTAGGTGGGACGCTCCAATTAGATTCATTCGAAAGGTGAGAATATTGGCTTTTCATCAACGTTAATTAAAAGGTTTTGTTTTTGGTAGGGACCAAGCTACGCCGTTTTTACTAGGGTCTGGTATCGCAGTCACTGTTCGATTTTCAACTATTAACTGCTATTTGAATGTTTGTGATTTAGGTGGATGACTCCAATTAGGTTTACTTGAAAAGTGGGAATGTCTTCTTTCGAATGAATCGAATTGGAATCGTCACCTAAATTAGAAAGGTCAGAATAGCAGTTGAAAGTGGAAAATGAGCGAAAAATCAAACGGTGACTGTGATACCAGCCCCTAAAAGAAAGGGCGTAGCTCGGCCCCTAACAATGATAAACTCATTTATTTACCCTTGATGCTAAGACGACATTCCCACCTTTGGAATGAATCTAATTGGGGTCCTCCACCTAATTTAGAAACGGCAAAATAGCAATTGAGAGTTGAAAATGAACTAAAAATAGAATGGTGATTAATGATACCATCTCCTAAAAAAAAAAAGAGTACCGCCATATCTTTGCTTATAGAACAGACAGGATAATCATTTTGGTGTCTAATACTATGTTTTCAGGTTCAGGGAATACTAATAACGGATTAACTTGTTGATAAAATATACGCCCTTTTTCCAAGGGCTGGTTTCACAGTCACTGTTCGATTTTTCGCTCATTTTCAACTTTCAATTGCTATTCTGCATTTTCTAATTTAGGTGGAAAACCCCAATTAGAGTCATTCGAAAGGTGGGAATGCCTTCTTTGCATCAAGGGCAAATAAGTGTGTTTATCATTGTTAGGGACTAAGCTATATGATTTTTTTCTCTATCTTGGCCGCCACTTTGAATATTTAAATTTGCTCAAGGGTGACAAAATGGCACCCTGCAGAATTTCATTAAGTTTGCCTTGAAGAACACAAACAACCATAAAACAATCGGCGGAGTTTACTTTCCAAGTTTTTGGCCCTTCTACCTGACTATACGGCGTGGAACAGCGGTCAATACACAGTGTTGTTTTAAAATATTTCCATACTTTAACCAGGAGGTAGTAAGTCTTGAAACTCTTAGTTGCAACGCAATATCACTGAAGGAGTATTAGCGCATAATATAGCTCTCCTGCTTAACAAGGACCGCAGAGCACAAACAACATGGCGCTGGAAATCGAAGCTCAAGCTGGCCCGCACTGGAGTTCAAAGATGCCGACCAGATGCGCTGTCCGAACTGGCAAAACAATTCGTGGTGTTTTTACAAACCGCCTACGGCAAGTGCTGGCTAACACAATGCACCTTCACAAAATTCTCTCGCCCTCTCTCTCCTTATTGTTGTCTGCTAGCCATTTTTAAGCTGCGTGATCGTGGTTGATTGGGACACACATGAACGTTTTTCTACACACACAAAACTTTCATGAAACCGGAACAAGATGGCCACTGGCGCGGGTGCAGTTTACCATATCTCTTCGCGGGTTGTAGTGCGTCTTTTCGCTTGTTGGAACGCCGAAGTTTCGGTTTTGTGAAAGGTTTGTCTGTGTGTAGAAAACAAATTGGTGTCTGTCCCAACAAGCCACCGTAGTAACAACACACGTTTCCTCCCGTTTTGTCCCCCAAGCATCCCGCTTGTTCCCCTAGTTGATGATGATGTCACTATACTACGCGCCACGGCTGTTTACCATGACGCACGCATCACGTGATTAGGCTTGTCCAGTCAGATGGCCGAAGAGCCGCTGTTCTCGTTCGTCATTGGTTAACTCATGATGCCATCACAGCTAACAGCCGTGGCTCGTGGTATAAATAATGCAAGTGTTTGTTGCTTTCTGAAAGAATATGCTCCTACCGCAATACAACGAGGTGTCGAGTATATTGCTCTAAGCTTTAAGGATGGCGGCCATTTTGTAGGCCATACAACATTATGCGATGAGTGGGACCGAATGGTATTGATTCCGCATAGTATCAGGTGAAATGTTGGTTCACTAGTGAAGAAATAGATAAGCCAAATTTCCAC
This sequence comes from Lithobius niger, assembly GCA_023313725.1. NCBI lineage: Eukaryota > Metazoa > Arthropoda > Chilopoda > Lithobiomorpha > Lithobiidae > Lithobius > Lithobius niger. Next base: position 7,626 of record JAHWFP010015692.1, on the reverse strand, counting down.
CGAGTGTCGGCTATGGGTTTAGCTTTAGTTTTGTGATGCTCCAACGGGTATTGGTTTACATTTTCGCGTATATTTTTTGATGGGACTTTAGTTTATTTAATTAGTGAACAAAGAATTTGAAATGATTGACTAACCAAACAAACAAGTTAAAAGGTGTTATATGTTTTTATTAATTAGCAGCGAGATTGCAGATAATGCATTAAGGAAATTAAAGGGGAGGACAAATGCCCTCTTGTCTGGTAACCAAGTTGTCTGGTAAATGGGTTAACATTGGTGACCTTGTCTTGGTGAAATGATATCACTACTTTCTAAGGCCTACCCGTTTTGGAGTTGGTAGTTTTTTTTTCTACATTTGTTTCATATGTAATTACATACCGGTAATGTAAATAATTATGGATTGGGTGTTGTTGCTTATGGTATGTTCTTGCTGTGTGTTTGAAATGAAAAACTGGACCATAGCTACCTATAGTATCAACGGCCAGGTTTTTCATTTATCCTTAAATGTAATCGTCGGTGGGATTAGTTTGGTGGCTGTTCGTTGGCGGGGATGATATCACTTCTTTTTAAGGAGGAATCTTTCTGGTCAGTACACGGTTACCTTGTTACACCACTGTAGAAAACTTGGTGGCAGCCATTTTTGTTCTGATATCACTATTTTTATTGGCTGAAACTTGACGGGTTCTTTCACTCTTTCGGGTATTTTTTTTCTGATATTTATGTCGTTTCTGTGTTCTCGGTTTCTTACTTGATGGCAACACACTGGCGTGTGTTTAAATTTAGCGTTTCCCAGGCCGATTCATATTTGCATAGGTTATTCTGCATTGTTTCAGGCATTTGTCGTCATCCAGCTAAATTGTCCCTCTCATCGTCGTGGGGCAGATAACCCAGTTTGGGCTCGTGTTCCCTAAAAGAAAAAACAAAAAATGAATCGTGGCAAACAATCGAGGAAAACAATTTGAAAACAATTCAACTGGGTTCCCGAAACACGATTTGAGAACTAATTGAGTTATTCACTTATGGCGGCCACCCATTTCGTGGCCCCAGTTTGAAATGAAATAAAATAACCAATTCATAAAACTACAAACAGAACCTAAATCGTTTATACGTTATAATACGTTTTAACAAATTACCATTTTTATGTACACTATACCATCATGGATCTTGGATCTTGGCATCGCCATCTTAAATCTGTAGCAGCCATTTTTGGGGTGTTCCTTATAGGGCAGTGACACGACGTGGTATTATTGTATATAACTCTGGTGGAGCTAGTAACTGGGTTAGCTGCAGGTGCACTGGTGGGGGAAAAGAAGAGCGTCTTACTGAAGCCAATGCTATTAGACTGGATTTCTTAGACCTAAAACGCGCGATTTTTGTCGATTTGTTGGCAGTTGCTGACATTTTTAAGCAAGTGGAATCTTTATTTTCCGATTACAACCTCGTAGCATAAGGGATTGGAGAAAACAACGGTTTTTTAAGCCTACGAAATCCACTCTCAAAGCACTGGCTTGACTAGAAGTGCCATTGTTTAACCCACCATTTCAATCTAGTGCCCCTTGCAGGTATCTCTCTTGTAGCCATAAGACGTCACTTGACGCTGCTGTATTGAAGGCAGTCGCCTTGGAGTGATTGGACTGGATGAGGTCACTATGGGGACGGCCATTTGTATTACCCATGATGCATTGGGACCAGAAGTCACGTAATCCAAAATGGCGGCCCGGTCAATACGATGCACTTCTGGCTTAGCACGATAACCTTTTTTTACTACTACAGGTTAATTCGTTGTTAAGAACAAAAATAAAACCATCCTAGGATTCGCTTAACTTTTCGTTTTGAACATAGGGTGCTAAGGCACTAACTTTGAGACAAGGTCCGTCGTTCGCGCCCTGCATGGCTGTACATACTACAAAGAAAGGGGTGAAAGCAGCCAAAAGTGATATCGTAACACAATCCTCCTTTTTTTTTTTTTTTAATCCCTATTATAATCACTGTAACTCGCGCTGAACGTACTTATTGTTAACCAGTCTCACGTTCAAAGTCATCATTTGTACCACTACGTTGTCCGGGGAGCTCTGAGAAGCTTTTTAGTCTTTGCTATCCAAAGTCAAACTTCCGGCAATGGCTGTTGCTTTTACCTCAATGCTAAAACGCTTCTCAGGTCGTTCTGAACAACGTAGTGGTACAAATAATGGCTTCGAACGTGAGACAAGTTATCAGCAAAGACGTTCAGCGTGGGTTCCAGTGATTATAATAGCGCGTAGGCGTAAAATTAAATAATACTTTCAATACTTTTCCATGCAATACTTATCCGGCGAAGACTAGTGTTGTTCTTGATATATTTGCAGCGTAACAATTGATTGTTCTAACAATTCCGTTTTAAACTGCCGAGTTCAGATTAGATTAGATTTATTTGCAAGAGCCGAAACCAGTCTACAAAACCATGCGCTTTTGTAGACTACTGAAGGACTTTTGTAAGAAATCTACTGTAAGACTTTTGTAAGTAGACTACTGTACAGACTTATTGTAAGTACTTGGCGTACTTAAACTGAACGTGGCAACCAAAACCAAAATGAATACCACTGGCCACCACAACCGAGTTTAGTGTACTTGCACCCAACAATGCTATCCTATCGTTCTCTCCCTCTATCAGGGCGCGTTTACGTAACGACTCGCCTTTGCATTCTCGCAGCTAGAAGCTAGAAATCACCTGAAATTCCAAGATGGTGACGGTTTTATGTCTGCCACCTCGCAACGAAAACAACCAATAAGGTGAATTCAGAAATTACTGGGAAAATTGTTTCGTCAGATGGAATTATTTATATTATTGTCTCGAACTACAAGAGTGCAAGTATTTATTCAGACGATGTCGGATTTAGCTAATCCAAGTAGCGTTGCTACCATGGCAACGACACCTTTGCCATCGCAATTTAATTTTAGCAGCGAGAATACAAAGACGATTCGCTGCGCAAATGTGCCCTCATTGTACCCTTCACTGTCCTCCCTCTCTTTCCGCTGTTGTCGCCTCTCCCTCGTTAAGACCTATGTAATCAATTCAGTTAATCTCTCCTAGTCCCTCTGCTTAAGAGCGAGTGTAAGGGCGCCTTTATGTAACGAAACCTTCTCGCTCCCCAAACGCTATTTACTGTAGTCAACCGTTATTTATTTACGATTAGTTTCTAGTTTCTGCTAAATGAATGCGGCAATACATAACAAATTATAAATGCATTGTAAATAACACGAATAAACAACAAATTGCAACAATAGTTTTAAACATTGCTACAACATTGTTGTCATTTCACTTAATTTCCAAAATTTGCTGTTCTCGCGCAAAAAAACAGCTTCTAGCTGTGATCAATCGACGGTAGACTAAATAGCTGCTCGCAGCGAGAATTCAAAATCCAACATGATGTGCATTTCGGGGTTACCGAATCGAAAATAAACCATCGAATGCTGGCATTCAGAAATCAGTCCGTTGTTTTGTACTGTAGCAAAAATTATTTTCATGTTGTCCTAAATCGGCAATGTCATGAGGTACGTCGTGTCGCGAGGTACGAGGAGAAGATTTGTGTCCGCGTCGTTGCCATATAGACAACTCGAAAGCTGCATGCTCCGGTAAAGGCGAGAAGTAGCCAGCAGTATTAACCAAGTAAAACCTCAGTAGTAAGCGAGAAAACTGTCGTTCTGTAAACCCGCCCTAAACGGTTTAAGCTCAAGAGAGCTGTTATATAGGCGCCGCCATTTTACTACGGGGATAAGCCTAATCAGGTTGTTCAAGATGATATAAACCAGTGCCAACGTTGGCACAGTCCATCAAGATACCAATGTTGTTATTCAATTATGAGCTATTCATGGTTCAGTTCCGAAACTCCACGTTCGTAACCGAATACGAACCAAGCCTTACAATGGAGTATCTGCATACTGTAAACGTCAACACCCAACTTGTAGACAGGGCTACTAAATGGAGTGAATAAAATTTGAAAGTGGGACAAACCCTACATTACCCCACCCCTATGTTCTATTTCCGCAACGTCATTAAACTAATAGGACCGAATGACGCCTCTTTATTTAACAGGGCAGTTATCCTTCGGCTACAAGATCCGTCGACCTCTCTACAACCCGGCGGCCCACACATAGAGGGCATGTGAACCTAACCAAACTCTGCCACGGGCGAGTTCCACGAGTTGATAGAGTCACGCTTCGAATGAGCTTGACCCTTCTTTGGAAGCATGGCCGTAAGTCCCTGCCATTCGCCAGAAGTTTCCAACAGTTTGTACGTTAAAGTGTTACTAAACAGCTACAAGCGGCTACAGCGACTACCTAGTCGCAACCGGTCTTCTGTACAGTTCCGGCACTACCGATGGTGAGGCACACACCTCTGCCACGCATTGCAACAGCTATCTCTATTATATAATCTAAAAGCAGTAACCATCAGAATTGCTTGTTCAAAATGTGTTAGCTCTTAAGCCTATTTAACATTTTAGGCGTAATTGTCAGCGTATAGGCCTAAATTTTACCTGCAGCTTTAACGGAGATTTGGATTGTATAGATTTGGATTTTTTCACACGGTGCGCCTCCACGGTGCGTCAAGCACCCAGTTACAGTGTAACAATGTAACGTGCTACGTATCCTATACAGATCAGAAATGACGGGAGAAATTTGTTGATGAAGCCAGCAGCGACTCGTAGCAACTTGACGTTGCCTTGGTAACGTGATTGACTTGTAAACTACTGTTTTAATTTCATAAGTAACAGATAGGCCTAATGGATAATTGGTTCGACGCCAAGCTTATTCATTCGTGCAACAATGCGACGAGACTATTTTAAACGAAGCTAAAATCCATTTGTTTTACAGCAGCTTGTTATCCTTAGAATTTCAATTCGACGATCAAATGTTATTATCTAGAAACACGCTAGTTAGGCAACCAAGTTAGGCAACAATCATCACAACAAACATCACATCAATTCAATTGTCGAGGTTGTAAACCATTGTAGCGCGGCGCCATAGCGTCATTGTCTTATATCTTGAAGCATAGTTGGGCACATTTCAGGTACTTGGGGGAAAATAATAATGCGGTACAAATGCTTAAATTATGTTGAAATCAAGAGCAATGACCTACCTGACAAAAATTAACTCGTGCAGGAATGCCAGCTAAGCTGCTTTCAATGCACAATCAGACCCTCAATAACGTAGGAAATGTGTAACTACCTAGTTCTAGCTAGTAGTTAGCTAGCTAGCTAATTCTAGTCTGCTCATCCCCATGTTAGTTTCCATAGGGTGATTATTCATCGATACCGAGATAACGGCAAGGCTTCCAGCGATGAAAATGAACGATTGGCTGCAGTACGACACGAACTGCGTACCTTTTATGGTTTGGGGCATATAGGGGTGTAACGAGGATGGCGTGGGATGGCACGTAAGTACGAAAATATTGTTATAACCATTTTTAGTATTGTCAGCATCGTCTCTCATTGGACAGCCAAACTTCGGACAATAACAACGTGTATACTGTCGTGCATGCCTAGACACACACTAGTGTAGCACGATAAATCTAAACAACGTTGCCAAAGAAATTGTATTCACGTCCAATTCACGAAAAATAAACCAACTCTAAAAACAAAGCAACATAAACAAAGCCAAAAACTGGTGAAGAGGCCACCAAGTTGAGAGTGGTTCGGCCCTTCAAAGGAGTGATATCAACACACCAAAACTAACGAAATAAAACAAATTACAACAGAATTAAAACCAAACCAAAAACCTATAAAGAGGTGACTAAGTTGAGAATGGTTCGGCCTATAGGCAAAAGGTTGTAGCAAATTGTTGAAAACCAATTTCTTGTTGACGTGCCACTGTATTACACACTGCACGGTAGTGGGGTTGAGTCTAATACACAATTTAAAAAAAAGGAGTGATATCATACCAAAAACGAAAACTGGTAACAGGGGCTGCCAAGTTCCGAATGGTTCGGCCCTTCAAATGAGTGATATCAACACACCAAAACATTCGTCAACTTAATCGCACCAATTAAGTGAAAACTTGAACATTGCTACCAAAAGTAGCAAAAGGTTCATTTAACCTTCGAACTATTAAGCGGTGCGATTAACTTGGCGAATGTTTTGGTGTGTTGATATCTCTCCTTTGAAAGGCCGAACCATTCGGAACTTGGCGGCACCTTTTACTAGTTTTGGTTTTTGATATGATCTTATTAGCTCGCCAGCTAGTAACATAAAAACAACGTTATTGACGCATCTTTTTCTCTATGATTGGTGGACACTCATCCTTTAAATTTCATCCTTTAAAGCTATAAGGAAGTAACGATTTTTTAATTTGCCATGTTATTTAACTAACGTTTGACACTGAATCTAACGTTGTAAACCGTGGTCGTCTCTATCTGGTATCGTTGCAAACGACGGATGGATAAATTCGTATCAATAGTCTTCTTAGTCAGATACGGCTGTACAGAAGACTAATAACGAAAAGAAAACGAGTGATTATTAAAATTAATATATAAAAATTGGCATATATGAGTTTAATAGCCAATCAGTAAACGTGAAAACAGAGATATAGCAAGTCCAAACAACACGATAATCGACTGTAGTAGACGATGCATACGGTAAAGGTTGACGATTTTCGGCTATGAAGGAGATGTTGGTCGCAATAAACTTAAGCAGCGTCCACACTTGACCTCTTAACACCCACTTTCACCCACTTTCAAGTCAGGCAAAAAAAAAAAAACACGACTCCCGTCTTTTCATTCCCCAACCATACTGTACCCCGACATTGTGGCCAGGGCCCGAGCTTTAATTACTTTTTCTCTCGTTACAACATTTTTCCTGCTTTCCATTTATCTGGCACACTGAAACATGGGGTCTGGGTCGTGATATGAAGTTCTGCATCCACCCAGGACGTGAAACACCGGGCCGGGTCCGGTTCCGATGCTGGACTAAGTTTGGACGGGTTAGGACCGGTCTTTTTTCCAAGGTTGACGGTGTTTTAATAATACAGGTCTGCACGTCGTTAAAATGGCTGCCAGGGTTTTCTGTCTCCATGAAATATCTCCAGGGGAAAATTGGTGCCACCGAAACTGCATCACAGCAATTTGTATTAGGACGTCCACGGATTTAAAAGGTTGCACGATTGCCAAGAAACTATCATCATTTTTCGTAACACATCATCTGTCGTCTATAATTCGAGATCTTCATCTAGCCCCAGAATTGAGATACGTCTTGGAAAAAGGGGTCACGCAGGCCAAGAAAATGGTTCGTGAAAGTGGTACATTGTTGTCGCCAAAATCTGCATGTTTATTAATAACTTTTACCGATATGGTATGAGCATTTACACAGGGTGGCCTTGATGCATCGGTATATTTAGCCACCACGTAGGCCTAAGGAACATTAAATGGCTCTTACGGCGGGGATATCCACTTGAGTTCTAAACTAGCCCCGGACTAGCTTAACCCTGGATCTAACTAACCCTCGACCTGGGAGTTAAAAAACTGGAGAAAAAGACTGGAGAAAAAATTTGGTTATATCCATGTTGGACTAAGTTGGGGTTTTGTTAGCTCTTTACTCCTTAGACCTCGACCTTCAGGCTAAATTAGCCCTCGATATACCTTTGTTAAAATGTTGTTAA
>JAHWFP010015674.1:0-10391 GCA_023313725.1 Lithobius niger | reverse complement strand
CCCCCCCCCCGCATCGAGCAACTTTCTTAATTTCTATGTTCTTTTGTGATCTATTGAAAACTAGTATACGGCAAAAACAACTTATTCTATGTTGCTAAGCAAAGAAATAAAAAATAATCTATATCTGAATAGATTAGATTTCCCTTTGAACCTAAATTAAATTTTTTTAGGGATTTGCTTACTAGGACCTTGTCCCTTTCTTTCCTTGCTTCCGCCCCCCCCCCGTGTTTTTTTGTTCTGGGCGCCGCTTAGTTTCACTTGCTCATGGCTACTTGTTTTATTTCGCTATTATGATCAACGTATGACAACCAACCAAAGACAAACTGGGCATGCAATGGATATTTCATAAATAACGTAACTAAGTTTTAAAGAAAAAATCAGAAAAAGAAAAGAAAAAATCCGATCCTGCACTCATTCAGTACTGATACGACCAGGGCCGTAGCGAAGGGTACTTGGTTGGGAGGGGAGTGACTCTCATTTTGCCATCTCATCGTAGATTTTGCCAACTGGTTTAAATAATGCCAGTAGTGTTGCCAGTAAAGTACCTTTGAGGGGATCCGCTAAGCTCACCTAGGGGGTCTGGGGGAGCGCTGGAAGCTCCCCCAGCGAGGTCCGGGGCGGATCCCCGAAAGCTGAAGCATTTTATGAAATTTTAGTGCCTGTTTCTAGCCTCCAGTGAAGCAACAAATTGTCAAGCAATTTTGGGTGATTTTTTTAATTCATTTTTTAAGATGGTAGGTTTCGTAAAAATTTTATTGTGACTAAATCATGTTTTCTTTTAGATATTTTTTTTCCAAATTAAATTAAAACCGAGTTCAGTTTAGAATTATATAAACAGGCCAGCTGGCCATTGACGATTGAGGGTTGACTAAATTGGACATTTTTAACTTTTAGGCTATAATGAATGACGACGACTCCTGTGTGCAAGCATAGGCAGCAGATCAGGGGCAGAAATTAAAAAAAAAATGTAATATCGAAAGGTGAAAAGTAATGAAATCTTTTTCTCAGTTGTATCCCAAACAACTATAGGCCTAGAGGTATCATTGTAAAAAAAATTTTTCACATTTTAAAACAAAAACATGTTCCAGTTTTTAAATAAAGGAGCGTCGAAAAACGAAAGAAAGAGCGAAACTTTTACCTTAGTTTTGTCCAAAACAACTTGAGGTATTATTGGAGAAGAGCTTCCACATTTGAAATCAACATGCTCCAATTTAATTTTTTTCCATTGATTCAGGGAATCTTGGGGACCGGTCATTATTTATGGCCGTAGGGGTGGGGTGGGAAATGAAAATGTGACCACTAAATTTTTGATGACTCCCCCTTCAAGACCTGAAAAAAAACCTTGATTTCCCCCCACCCTAAGGTCCAAAAATGATGTGACTACCCCAAAAAAATATTTTACACCCATCTTTTGTCGAGATTCCTATAAAAGTATGATGAACACACTGTTTGCTTGTATGACCGACCACATCCTAACATAGTCAGCACCTAAAATGCAGAAGACGCCAAGTAACCAGGTGCCAAGGCTTTTCCATGAAGTTTTTTGTAAAAACTGTACTTCCAGTAATAGTATTATTAGTTTCAAAATCTTGTAAACAGCAGGGGGGTCTGGGCCAGAAGCTGAGCCGTTTTTGGAAATTTTGACTGCTGAAAGTGCTATTTTTGTGGTCCAAAATGACTTTTTTGCAGTTGGTCAGTGTGTTTTTGACCTCCCCCTTTTGTCGGACCTGAAAAATGTATGACCTCTTCCTTGAGAGGGTCCTCCGGCCTCCCAAGCGATAAATAATTACCGGTCCCGTAGGGTAATTTTTGCCCTCATTTCGTGGCCTTTGGGTCACTTTTCTTCTTTAATATGGGATCTTATGAAATTTGTCGCCAAATTTTGGCCCTTCGAAATTAACAATTTAAAAAGTTTAGGAATTTTCATTTGAAAAATGTAGTTGTTTCTGCATTAATACAAATTCAAATTTAGTGGCGATAGGTTAACAGGAAAAGGACAACAGAAAATCAAACAGCTAATTCAATTTTTGCAACTCGGTTTTTGATATTGCCAACTGTACCCGATTTTCATGAAGTACAGCTTTAGTTCACGTTACTGTTTTAACTAAAACCAAGGCACTGATGGACTAGCAGACGAACTAGTAAATCAAATAACTGCGTTATTTTTAGATATATTTGATATCACAACTTTAGACGGCGATAACTTGACAGAAGTCCTTACGCAGAGATTGGTGATATTTCTACTTTACCTAAGAAACGTTTTAAATCCTGGCAGTGATGTTGTGTTTTTGTATATTAATATGCCAGTAATTTTCTACCCTCCTAAAATACCAGTTACGAGTTGCTCCACGCTAAAACCCCTTCTGAGTGGCACTGTCTAACAGAAAAAGAACTATAGGAAGTAAAATAGCAACTTAGTTTTTAGTTTTGCCAACTGTGTACGATTTTCGCGAAGTTAATTGTTATCACGACTTCAAACTCGGTGGGGATACAGTTTTGTCCATTTTTTGTTTTTATTTCCTACGTTATCTGTGATACTTATAAGTTATGGTGGTGACATAGCAAACAAAACGGCCAAGTCAATTTTCAATTTCGCCTACTACGCAAATTTTCGCGGAGCTTCTTTTTCCCAACTCCTTACAGCCTAACTATGCAGGGAAGCAACCGGAAATGATCAGGGGCAGCTTTTCAGTTACTCCCAAGCTACACAGAACTGTTGCGAAAACTGATGGGGAAAAAATGTATTGTAAACTTTACTTTCAAACTGACGAAATGATGATAATAATTAACCAGTACTCGTGGAAACCGGAATTTGCAGTGAAAATTTGTCCGATTTTGCCAACTCGACAACTCGAATTTGCCAACTGTATGTGTTTCTTGGATGATTGGGGGAGGGGGGGGGTTTGAAGCTCCCCCATCCCCCCCAATCGCTTCGGCCCTGGATACGACATTGACTAGATGGAGACAAAATGTCGAATAATACTAGCAGATATTTGAAAAATGAACCGCTGTGAACCTCAAAATAGGTGCTGTACGGTTACTGTTGGCGGCAAGCATTATTATAGACACGTATTGCACAATACAGCAACAACTTATTTATAGCGTCATCTCTTGACAGGATGCGGTATGTAAAGGTTAATGCCCGAAAACCGCGGGCCATTTGGAAACAATGCACAAGGGCGCGCAGCGCCGACGGGCGATTGTTTACGAATGGCCTAAGGTTGAGGGTTTTAACCGACTGAATATCCCGCTCGCGATAACAATTGAACAGTGTATTCCTTGACAATGTCATTGCTCGTGCAACAATGTCTATCGCCTCGTTCCAAAAAGTCTATTGCAAAACTATCTCTTAAAAATTGTTAAGAGAAGTTGTTTGAAGGGATTAGTCGTCGTCGAGTTTTCGTTGCATGAACGGTGATGGGGCATTCGAAATCGAGCAACAATGCATAAACAATGTCTGCTTACACGACGTCTCAAGAGTTCTACTGTTACAATACTGTGATGGGGCAATATCTCATTTCCAACAACTTCGCTCTGGACACATCAATTTTAAATAGGAGTTGTCTGAAGGGGCTGTTCGTCGGTGAGTTTTCGCTGCTTGAACGGTGATGGGGTAATCCGGAATCAAGCCAAAATCAAATTACATTGCGCTGTAAAGTAAAGCTAATAGTTACGCACACGCCACCATCTAGTGTAGCCTAGTAGGCTAGCTGTAATACGCCCGTATTCCTGAACGGGGAAATCCGCCTCTGGCAATATACTTACAAATATAAATAAAAATAAAAATATATAAACATTAATATAAATCCGCCTCTGCCAATGAGCCCGTGACGCCAATTCAGCTATAGTAGGCTAGCTGTAATGTACATGTTATTGCCTGGTAACAGCGTAACTAACGGGTGGGGTGAGGGAGGGGGGTCCGGGGAATCAGGGAAAGTGCCTTCCAAGAACGAGGCAAGGGGACGTAATGAACCGCGAAAAAAATTGTACGCATACAAATGCTCGCACCAATCGTAGTTCTATCGTATGCCTGTCAATATACTTTCATTTTCGGATACTGATAGTAACGAAGATGTGCCTGTATTTACATAAATAAAAATAAAAATTCGAAACCACTGTCAAGTAGAGCATTATTATTACAGCTACAACGATATTTCTTAATGTTTCGTTCAGGGCCGTAGGTGTAGCCCCCGCAGCCCCCGCAAGGCGGGGGGGCCCCGCTCAAAAGAGGGCCCCAAATTTCCGAACTTGCATAAGAAATATTTCAGTTTTTAATTATCGCATTTTTCAAAACGTTTAAACACACAGGCTGTTATCTCGAACCAAACAGAACCCACTCAAAACCCCAATCAAAGCCCCACATCTATTCATTTAGTTGTCAGTAGTTATTTTTATTAGTACGCATTAAAACAAAATGCCAACCCCATTCTCTTCCCTCCAAAACGAAGCGGCCAGCCAATCTGACTGCAACGCCAGCTGATTCCTCTTACGAGTCTCGCAAAAATTATGTCTTGATGAGACAAATGGCCAGCAAAATTAAAAAAAAAATAACAATTTGTGTCCTTAGTTCTTACGAACCATAACTAGCAACATAAGAAAGAAAATAACGAAATTATTGTTTATGTTGAACAATGATGAACAATTTTGCTCGTTTCAGTCGAAATGCTACCCGTGAGTGAATGGTTGGCTAAATAAACCGTGCAGTTGTAGAGTGCCTGTAGCAAGATGAAACTGAATTTTTTTTCTAATTCGGAATTCACTTGCAATTCAAATTTGCAATTCATGTCATCAAGTCATCCATAAATTATTGGTCTCATGCAGTATTCCTTTGACTTAAATTGTGTTGGAGCAACTCAAATTTAAAGTAGTGCAAGGCCGAGAAAAAAATTCGCTTTACTCGCCCCTTTCCCACCGGAAAAAAAAATTAAAAATAACGACCCAAATTTTAAAATTGTCTTTGTATAATTCATGAAAAAGGTAATAAAATAGGCTATAGTAACAAATTGCTGGTACAGATACCATGCCGAAATTTTCTGAATTCTCTTCGCATTAGCATAGGGGACCCACATTTTTTCTTGCAGGGGGGCCCCAAAATTCTCAACTACGGTATTGGTTTCGTTGATATTTTAATGATTTAAAAAGTGCGGACCAATAACTTGAGTAGTTATTGGCCCACAGTTTTCAAAAAAGCATCGTTAGACCATTGTTGCTTCCGGGACAATAACTCGGAAAGCGGGTATTCAACGTTTTTAGACTGATATACGGTTAGCTTATTTCTAACAAAGGATGGCAGCAGCATTTAGTTAATAAATTTTCATAAAAGATGGAGTTCATGCAAAATTCGCACTCGCTTTTCTCACGTACAGTTATGTTTAAGCCGTCATGCCGCCCCTAAAAAAGTGCCGCTATAGGCCCGGGCCTCTCGGGCCTACTTATAAATCCGGCCCTGATCTTTAGTGTGTGAGATTTTTCGGCTGACAAGAAAGTTGCAGTTCCTTACACAAACATAGGATCGTGAAAGTATGGGCTACTTCGTAGCCTAAGTGCGCCTAATTGCACCAAGAACAATAATGTTGGACCAAATTAATACGCTAATGACCACTAATTTACCTTTGCCCAGGAAATAGCAGAAAGGAGTTTCTTAGTTTCAGAGGTCACAAACGCATGCTGTGGGTTCAAAACGCCTCAATAATGTTAAACGAAATCCTAGAGATTTAGCATGCTTCTGTTGCGGTAATTTGTCTCACTTCAACGCCGTTTGCAGAATCTGTAAACATAAGTGCTTAGTCTGCGGGGAGTTACATTTAGGCCGAATCTGCTGGTCTAACAAACCTAAAGACAATGCGGCTTAAGCATCTTCTACACCTGAAGTGGTACAAATGGTTAGAGGAAGGAAAAACCGCCAGCATTCGAAAAGAGAAGCACCTTTCGTAGATGAGTCATCCTACTGCCAATTCCAGTGACGTCACGAGCTGATTGCCCTGAATCTGTAGAAGTTAATTCGGCCGTTACCAATGAGGGCAGTAACGAATGGATTAATGTTTGTTGTGCTGTGAACAGATTGTTCGTCGAGCTTCCATTTGTAATTGATTCTGGATCAGCCCTTACGCTCTTACCATCCTGTTGGTACTATATGTATTTCAGCGATGTTAAACTGAACCTAATGCCACTCTCAAGTCGTTGGTTGGTCCGTTACGCACTGTGAAGCTATGTATCTTATGATGGCCGAACTGAAAGCCTGTTTGCTCTCATTCATCCTGGCGAGCAACCTGCCTGATTCGCTGGGTAGGAGCTGGATAGATAAGCTCTGCCTTAACCTTTTAATCAATTTGTTTCTATACATTAAATGATGGTGACTCTAGTGATGGGTTAATTGAAGATGCTCATTTTGTTACACTGGAGCCAGCCCCTCCTCGCTCTGTTGAAATAAATACAGTCCGTAAGATTCTTGTTAGTGAGAGTGAGTCTTTAGCTTTTTGACTTAAGGTTTTTGACGGGCACCCAGCGTTAGCCATGGCGCCAGAGAGAGAGAGGGACAATTTTGCCAGGTAAATCCCATCGGAAATTCCTAGCTTCTTTTACATGCCACAATCGACATGAGCATGAGACATCACAGGGCCCTTCTATTCTAGTGCCAGGAGTGGCTGAGGCTGGACTCGAACCCGGGACCTCTGGCACAGGAGACGGTCATGCTAACCATCAGGCCACCTTGTTCCCTGAGAGTGAATCTGGTCTAATGCATAAAGGTCTAGCGCGAAATTACGCTGTGTGCCCTGCTTCTATCTGATTCTGATAACCCGTTCACGGCCAAATGTTTTTAGTAGTGTTGGATGCTCAATCGCATTTACAGCTCGTTTATATTATGAAATCTACAAATCTATTTCCAGAGTCTTACAGGATTTATTCTTAACCCATGGGTACTGTTCACCGCTCGTTAGCAATGACAGGTCTCAACTGAATTGCACTACGTTTAAGTCTTATTTAAGCAACTATGGAATTCAGTATGTAACCAATACGTGTGGAGAGCCTATGAAAAACGTAGTGAAATCTGTAAAACGTTGCATTAAGGTGAGTCTATTTCAAGGGTTAGATATTGTCAGTGACGTCATCCTCCAGTTTACTGAAGCTGAGTAAATCACCATGACGTCATCTATGGATGGACCACCTGCTCCAGCGTTCAAGTAGATTGTTGTCTATCGATGGCCGTAGAAGACTATTGTTACCTGAAGACGACAATCTCAGCATGACAATGCACATCTACCACACGTCGTTCAAGGCATGGACTCAAGACATTGTCGCAAGCTACCTGAGGCCTTACCCAAAGGATTTTGGTGTCTTTCGTCCAACACCCACCGATTGGGGTGTTACTGCCCGGTCTGGCTGTTAAGATGGCCGGCCACATTGCTAACCCTATTTAGGCCCTAAACCTATTCGAATTCTGTTAGGGCCAATACTCATGCGTATACTTTAAGAGCTGCAAGTCTTTGTAATGCTTTCACCCAGTTTGTACGAAATGATTGTGTAATACAAATGTGTTTTATATTTCTCTTTTTCATTCCTTCCTGCACACGCATCGTTAAAATGCGTTAAATCACGTTTAGTGTAGAAAAGTGATTTTT
Organism: Lithobius niger; assembly: GCA_023313725.1. Lineage (NCBI taxonomy): Eukaryota > Metazoa > Arthropoda > Chilopoda > Lithobiomorpha > Lithobiidae > Lithobius > Lithobius niger. Next base: position 2,772 of record JAHWFP010015674.1, on the reverse strand, counting down.
TTTAATTCGACGTGTCACACGTCGAATTAATGTGGTTGTGCCAAAAAAAGAGTCCTTGAGCAATTCGAGTCAGCCACATCTCCTAAAAAATCTGATACAGTTGTTCAATTATGATCCAATGAACTTATTCCAGGTGTGGGTAATTTGCAGGTTAGAAGGCCAAAACACTATTTGCTAAACAGAATTACCTATCTCGATTTAAGATTGGCTAACCTCTAATGAGGTCTTTCAACGCTAAACCGTAGTACACGAACTAGTGATAATATCAGCGTACAGGTGTTCTCTTAAGCAAAAATTAGCAAAAATTACAGGTTTTTCAACTTCGTGGAAATGTGAGTCGAGGGTTGGTTAGAGGCTATTCGTGAAAAATTGGAATCTTTAGATTTTTGACGTCATTGCTTAGACCATTTATGTGAATTAAAATGTATTTATTCATACTATTAATTTCATTGCATAAAAATTTAATTCCTTATAGCGTCATTTGAAGAAATTTCGTTTTTTGACGATGATAGGCGTAGTCCAACGTCATTCCGAGCGCCTTCGTACATTTACGTGGCAAGACCAAATTATCACGTGGGGTGGGGGTTGGGTGGTTGGAGGGAAAAATGCGTTGTAGGTATGGTGGGCAGGAGAGAGGGGGAACAATCTATCTATGCTCCGTTTTATGGGATGGGGGAGAGGAAAGAAGGATAGAAGAAGTACATCTAGCAAAGGTAAGTCGTAGGTATGAACAATATTTGGTGTTAAAAAAACGCGATTTGAAAAGCGCAATTCTAGAATGAATAAGCCGGTGCTTAGTAGTAGTGACAACTGATGAGAATATGTCGCGTTTCGTATCTATCTACAACATTAAGGGTCACCTCGCACACAGCGGCCAAGTTGCTGCGGCCAACGAGAATGCTTACGGTGTATGCAGCAACGCGCACTTGGCCACAGCGGCCAGCTTCTCACCGCGGCCACTGGGATCCCGGGCAGCGTGCAGGCGACCAGACGGCGGCCATACTTGCTCCGTGTTCATTTTCACCACGTGACCAAGAATTATCAATGAAAAACGGACATGGCCGTGCGGCACGTCGCCGTCTTTTTGGCCGCCACGACCACTGGCCGCGCGACCTGGTTGCTCAGTATGCGGGCATCTTTAATCGTATGGCGTGTTTATTCTTTTATAGTGTATATAGCATATCTGCCGCACTTGAAATAGTCCGGTAGAAATTCGAAAAGATGTTAGAAGAGCGGATATTTCGACTTCATGTTAGGCCCATTTCGTCAGTCAAGGTTCAGTTTACGACCATGAAAAAAAAAACATATTTGGGCGGGGATGGGGGGGGGGGGATTGGGGGGGAGGAGGACTGGGAATTACATCAGCGTTTGCTTTGCGTTAAATATCGCTGAATTGCGTTTAAGACTGCCCTGCATGATGGAGGGGGGAAGGGGTAAGAAGTGTAAAAGCCTGATGAAAAAGAACGAAGGGAACGGGAAGCTGTAAAGCAACGAAACTTTCAGGTTTTTTTTGTAACAAAAATAATAACGTCAGATGAGAACGCTTTATCTGGTCGCTTCTTACATGATCGCATGATGACTCATTTGCCGTATTGTAGTAGAAAAAGTTAGGATACGGACGTTTTTAATTCGACGTGTCACAATTTAATGCGGTTGTGGCCAAAAAACGGGTGGAGGCGATTTACGCCAACCACATCTCCTCAAAAACCACACACATTTGTTCAATTCTGATCCGACGAAATTCAAGGGGTCCACTACGGCAGAAGCTCCGAGCAAGGTGGACAGCCTATCTAGATTCCGGCGCGTGAAGTTTAGGTTGACAAGTGTTTGGTTGCGTTCCTGATGTTATGTAGTTAGCCGCAGCGAGCGCGACAGCGCGAGCGAGGCAGGAAATTTGGAAAGAACTGAAATCATTTTCGTGAACAGCGCCTTTGATTTACCCCTTACACCAATGGAGATAGTACAAACTTCCACGTATAAAGATCGATGGAGGACGGGCTTGGAGCCGTTGCGGTAGTGGCCCCAATTCAAGTATGTGAGTGGGAGAGTTGCAGTGTAAAATATCAAAACACCAAGGATTTCAAAAATTTTGTAATTAGAGAAAACAAATTGCTAACCTCTGACCAGGTATTTCAACGCGAAACCGTCGTCCATAGTACACACAGTGCTATGACGTCAGCGTTGTAAGTGTGCTCTTCGCAAATTTTAGCATGCAGTGGCGGTGTTGAAAAACTACGGGGAAATGTGGTCAAGGGTCGGTTAGAGGGTCAAGGGTCGGTTACACGAGTAATGCTCGATAAACGTCGAGATCATTCGGTTTTGTGACGTGATCGCTCAGACTAATTATATTAATTAAAACAAAATTGTAACATAATATTAGTTTGCATTACAGAAAAGTTGAATTATTTATAACGTCATTTTAAGAAATTTCGTTTTTGACGATGATGAGAGTACATTAATTTGTGTCGCAATACCAAATGTAACGTGGAGGTTGGAGGCGAAACTGCGTTGTACTTATGGCAGGCGGGACCGGCACCGGGAGAGAGGGGGGGATATAATTAGCGCCACTTTGAACTATAGCGGAACTACAGGGGAACAATCTACATATGCTTCGTTTAGGAGTGAAGGATGGAAGAATTACATCTAGTAAAGGTATATCGTATGGATGAACAATATTTGGTGTTCATTTTTGTTTGGAATTACGTCAGCGTTAGTTTAGCCTCAAATATCGCTGAATGCGTGTAAGACTGGCGTGCGTGGATGGAGGGGGGT
>JAHWFP010015669.1:0-13568 GCA_023313725.1 Lithobius niger | reverse complement strand
ACGTCCTTTCAGGCTATGGGCTTGCATTCAGGTTAGTTGGTGGCTACGTTACGAGAACGCAATCCTTTAGTTGTTTAATGAAGTTTACAGTCATTTACAAAACGAACATTTAGTCCGACTGAAACTTTTTGCACTAAGATCCGGTCAAGACTGGGCAGCCGGCCAGCCAGTCTCTAGATGCCAATCCAATCTTCCAATCTTCAGCCTGCTCTAATAATTTCCTCACAACACTGAAGCTACGGTGATTGTGTAGAGTTCACGGTAGGAAGAGCTGTGTTTCTCAACTTCTCCTGAAAGAAGATGTCTGGACACAAGGACATTCAAACCACATATCACAGAAACGTCCCTTGCATGAGTCGTGAAATAGGATGGAAGAGATCTTGCGACAGAACACAAAGAAATGCAGGTGTCGAACAAAATTTGCGAGTGACAATAGAATGCCCTGCAGCGATTACTCCTGAAGCATAGTTTAGGTTTATTTCACACTTACTGTATCATAGTTCATGACTGCAACGGAATTTGAAGGTGGATAATGGTGGAAACGAACTTACAATGTAAATCATGTTGCTGCCTCTGGTACCTCACGTGTAGCCATTGCACCTGCTCACCAGCAACTCAACTGTTACTACGCGCACAAGCGCGGTCACACAACGTACTCGGGGAAAGCGGCTGTACCATAACAGTGGCTCCCTCATAGTGGGACATCATAGTCTGCTGCTTTGGTCTGAAGTAGGTGGAGAGTTGGCTCGAGGGGTTCAGCCTAGTGGGTCTTGTCTCGTTGGGTTTGATGTGAATCGGGGCGATCTGATTTAGATTGTGGTGGTGGTTCGCGGTTACGGGGAGGTTCACAACCAACACAGCTTGAAAACCCTTCTCATGAAAAAGAAACGCTTCCCCAAACTGTCGTGCCATCCCAAAACCTCACTCCACCCCAAACCTCCACTCCGCTATCAAATGCAGAGTCGGACCCACAGCAAATAATCATGCTCATCCAACCCAAATACAGATACCAAACAGGTCAAAAACGAAACTGACCCACCAGCAACGTAAATCAGATCTCCACGACTCATCAAACCTAACGAGACAAGACTCCGTTGTGTGTCTAACGAGACAAGACCTCCAGAGTCAAATTACGCAGGGGAGACGAAAGACATATTAGCAAAAAGCAAACCAAACTCAAAAAAAAGTTAAGAAAAATGGAATAGCACCCCATCAACATCACTTGCATTAAGAAATAGGAAGGAAAAAAAAACGGAATGCTACTGAAATAAAATGTACAGTATGAACCACATTGACGAGCCCGTGATGTGTAGCCAGTCAGCACCTCAGGGACAAAGTGGAGCTGATGAACCAGTTTAAATACACGAAATGGGCGTCTGCTACTATAAGAGTTCGCAACAAAATTTTGAACAGGTTCGGTTAAACACCTATTCTTACAACAGAATACAAATACTTCGTATTCGCAAATTTTCGACAATCCTTAAAAGGTGCTTCATCTGTTTTCATCAGGCGTTGTGCCGTTTTCACTTTATCCGAAAATCCTCACCTTTATTTTAGCATATCGTGAGATACATGCTCATTCAATGCCCACAGTTTAACCGAGTTTCGTGCTACCCTCAGTCTGCCCCCAGGCACTATCGTGTGAGCGATCCCAGCGCTATTCTGCTGTTCGTCACTTTTTTCGTGGGCAGGCACGTGTACGGACCTCTTGATTGCTCAATTAGTTTACTTGTGTCTTTGTTGCAAGGCCGTTATTTCGTAGGATGGGTAAACCAGTGCTTTACGGCACTTGTAGACATCGGCTCACCCCTGGAGATCGACATCCTGAATGTAGAAGATGCCATGGTTGTGATTTTACCGAGAATCCGTGTGAAATCTTCAATCGCACACGGCCGACGAAATCAAGGAGGAAGTTCTTGAAGGAAGTTGGGCCAGACGGAAGCTCGCAGACGGAGGATAATGGAAGACGGGGGCAAATCTGGCTCCCTCGACAACAGATTATTGCGGGAAGGACTAGACCAGGACGACTTCTTACCCGCTAGATTGATGAATCGGAAATTCAGTGGTTCGGCCGCTTCGACACCGTCTACCACGTTAAATGCTATTAAAGAAATGCAGACCACGATGAAATCCATGTTCGAAGGGATGACTGAACGCATTGCTGGATCTTGAGTCGCGGATTGCTGCCAACATCGAGGAAAAGTTTGAAGCAAGACTCGCGCCACTGGAACGGCTTCTCAAAGAGGACCCCAGTCGCCTTTGGCCAGCGGCCCCGGGCGGCGGCACGACCACAGCCGCCTCCGCGGCCGGGAACATGGCGTGTGGGATCGCCGGCGCTTGACGCCGCCACTCCATCGGATTTTCTGTCAGGACTGCCGGATTTTGGGGGAAGTCTGCTACCGCTACCCTTTCCGCAACTGGAAGATGAATTTTTTGCACCACTTAGGAAAGTGGCCTATGCTGCAGCCAGTGAATCCCAGGTAGCAGGATTCAGGAATACCAGGGGGTTTCCAGCTTCGTCGGAGGACGTTGGCAAACAAAAGGCGCCTCTCCTCGAACAGATGGGGCATCGGCTATCAGGCTCGCAGGAGGACCAGTCACCAGGAGACCGGCAGTCGCCAAGAGCACGCCAGTTGCCAGAAGTTCGGCAGTCACCAACGAGACATCAACCACCGGACGGATGTCAGTGACCAGGTGACCATCAGTCTCGTAGGGTGCGTCAGTCGCCGAGGGACTGCCAGTCGCCCGGGGTCCGTCAGTCTCCAGGAGGGCGGCAGTCTCCAAGAAGACGCCAGTCTTCAAAGGACCATCAATCGCCGAGTGAGCGTCAGCAGGCGAGCGGGCGGCAGTCACCAAGGGATCGTCAGTCGTCAAGGGACCGTCAGTCGCCATTGGACCGTACGTCACCAAGGGGACATCGGTCACCAAGAGATCGACAGTTGACAAGGGACCAACAGTCGTCGGCTGGCCGAAATTGGAAGGCCGGCCGTCTATCACGGCTGGACAACGTGGCGGGACAACAGCCCCATACCTGCAGGGGTCGTAGTGGATTGTGGGTGTGAAAAGTAGGAAATAAGGAATTTCGTAAGCCATAAATAAGGAAAAATAAGGAATTTTTCACTGAAAAGTAGGTAAAAATAAGGAACCCCTCAGTCTAAATCAGGGCCTAATTACAGTAAAAGCTTACTCGTTTCACGAGTAGTCATAAATATAGCCTAGCTAGGAAGTACAATAATACATACTCCTAGAGATTTTTTTTTAATTGCTTGCTAGACTTTCTTAAATAATGATACATGTAGGAAACCACTCCCTTAATTTCCATGGAGGCCGTGAACGTCGTAAAAATACCGTACATCTTTTCACTTTGAATATCTTCATATAATAATGTCTAATTTGTAAAATGCAAAGGATGACGACGTAAAAAGGCATAAAAAAACACCCTAACTCCAAAGTCGTTTTGAGATAGTCTTGACATATAGGGCCTAAGCCATAAAAATTCATTTCGAGCTGGTTAAAATGGTCTTATTGGAATGTTACAATAGGTCACGATTTCTCGAAAATACAAATTAAATTTTTGTCGTAGGACCCTAGATCAACATAACACATATTGACTCGCAATGATTTAAGGGGAAATTGGCGGCGGCCACGGCCAACAACGTGCCCAATATAACGTATCTGGTAAACACAGATTTTAGCTCATTAACCTTCCTAAGATTTACTCGTAGTTGACGCTTTATAAACTGGATATAAATAAATGCGCCATAAATACATTCCATCGATGTATCATCACTATAACAGCTGGCCCAGCAAGTCCAATACAGAACACTATATTTTTTATACGCAAACATTGTATCGAAAACGAAATTACAAACAGCAGCTAGTACGAAATTTAAGCAGTTGAAAATGAAACCTAATAGTAGGCTAAGCACTTAGCCCAAAATTTATCCTGGTTCGAGCACAGATCGAGCAACGTTCACGGCTTGACAGTGGACTTGCGAAAACGAAACCGTTGCTCACGATGCGGAACTGGAAGTGATGCTTTTCACTGCGCACGCGCAGAACGCCTCGTTGCATTGTAAACAAGCCAGGGACCGTCAAGTGCGCCAACGAAGTTCGTGCCTTATTTATTGATTTATTGAACTCAAATCTTATACGTTATGTCAATAATTTACACTTAATTTACAAAATAAGCGTAGCTGAAAAAAGTAGGGAATTGTACATCTCAAAACAGGAAAAAAGTAGGAAAATAATAACGAATACAAAAAAGTAGGAAATAAGGAAAAAGTAGGAACTCTACGACCCCTGTATCAGTCAAGGAGTATGGGGACCAGCCAACCGATGGCAACCAATCTTCGAAGCGAAAGAGTGGATCGCCTTCAGCGAAAACCAGGGACGGCCACCGTGACAGGTCAGATCCCAGACAGGGGCGCCAAGGGTCGCGAACTCGGTCTCGGAGCCGCTCACCAAAAAGGAGGAGATGCACCTCGCCTACGGTTCCTTCATCCAAGTCTAGATCAGAGGGGAGATCCAGGTCAGGCGACAGGCGAGAGAGGAGAATGTCTGAGGAAACTCGCCCGCGACAGTCGTCGAAACGTTCAAGGAGCCCATCGAGTGAGTCGTCTTCTTCTAATCGATTAGGAGCCGAAGATGCGGCGTACCTGTCAAAAAAGGAAGCGTTTGAAAGCATTGTGAGACGAGTCTATTTCTATCTTCCCTTGTCATTCTGCCGGTCGAAGCCAGATCTCTCGCCCGGAAACCAAGACGCGCCCCCCCCCCCCCCCCCCACTGCATCTTTCGCCAAAATCGAGGACATTCGTCACCCTGTTAACTTTCTACCACAATCGGCGATGCTTCACCGCACTCTCCTTGACACAGGAGGTCTTCTGAGAGAGGGGGGCAAACCCATAGTCACTGGTAAAGAACTCCCACGGCTTGACTCCAGTAAACAGGACTTCTTTTTCAGCACTTCAAACTTTGGCCCGCTGAACCCATCGACACCAAAACCAAGGAACTACTACACCTTCAAGGAAGCTAAATGCCTTCACGAGTCCACATCCATGGAGTACCACTCCTGCCTCCCAAAGCCAGTGGTGATTCGTGTTCCACTCAAGTAGTTCGAAGCGGCGGAACGACTATTACGCATACGGGTTAGGGCAGCATCTCACGCCGAACTGGTGGCCTCAGCGGCGTTGGCGGCACTACAGCCCTTTATCAGGACCCCGGTCGACAGCCAGGATCAAGGGATCGTCCGGAACTGCGCAGACCTTCTAAAACAGGCGATCTCCTTTCAGAAGGAGACCATCGACTGGGGAGTGCGATCAACAGCGAACTCAGTCCTGCGAAGACGGGATGCTTACCTCAGTGGAGCGCAATCGATTCTGAAGGAAACCATTTCATAGTCCAACAGGTTGTTCAATGGGGAACTCCTTTCGAATGCCCCGGACCTGAGAGGAAAGGTGAAACCCCCTCCTAAGAAGGATCACCCTCAGAAGTACAAGGGACGGTTTCCATACAAGAACTTCAACCAGGAGCCCTTTCGTGACCCCCAACCGACGTCGGGACACAGGAAACAGAGGAGCCCCTCCCACCAGGGTAACAGGGGCAGAGGAGGCAGAGGCAGCGGGCATTTTAAGGATCAGGACCAAACCAAATCGTCGACCAGACCCCAAAGCAAAGGAAGAGGCTCAAGAAGTCGGGGTGGACAACTATGACATATCGAGGCCCCAGCCTGCTCTCCTTCACCGACAGGTGGGAGGCAGGCTAAGATTCCACTATCTTATGTGGGAATCTGTTAGGAGCGATCCGTTCGTTCTCTCCGTCATCACAGAAGGATACAGACCACCATTTCTTTCAGTACCAAAACTATCGAAAGTGGTTCCAAAATGGCTCCTAAACGTCGTAGACCCGCTATTGGAAGAAGTACAAACTCTCCTCGCAAAAGGGGCAATTCAGCCGACACCAGAAGGATCGCCGGGGTTCTACAGCCCAGCAAGGGTGATCGTGAAGAAAGGGGGTGGAAGAAGGGTCATCTTCAATCTCGGGTTCCTCAACAAACACATTGCGCAGGAGCACTTCAAGATGGAGACGCTCTCGTCGATTCGGGAATCGCTGCAGGAAGGGGAGTTTACCACGTCATTGGACCTGGAGGACGCATATCTCCATGTCCCCCTCCGCCCTTCAGCGTTCTAATTCTTCCGGTTTGCGGTGCACGGCAAGTCATTCCAGTTCACGGTTCTCCCCTTTGGCCTTTGCACTGCCCCACATGTTTTCACATCAATCCTCAAGCCGGTTTTGGGATTTCTTCACCGACAGGAAGTGAAATCTCGCGGATATTTAGACAACTGGCTGCTCCGCAACAAATGCAGTAGGAACCTACAGGAGCACACGGACACTGTCAGCCAGTTGTTCAGCGATCTGGGTATGGGAGTCAACGAGAAGAAGTCCAGAAGGGCCCCAGCGACGGAATTCCAGTTCTTAGGGTCGGCGTTCCGGATAACGGACTTCACGTTCAGACCATCGGAGGACAGGATTGGGGGAACTCCAGGTTTCAATCCAGGATATCCTTCGGGCAGTTCATAATCATCGCACCGCTCTGGCCAGCAGCAGCGTGGTATGTGGACCTCCTAGAGCTGTCAAAGGAAGACCCCATCGAGCTACCACTAAGGGAAGACATTGTATCACAGCACAACGGAAGAACCCTTCACCCCAACCTCGGGATGCTTCGTCTTCACGCCTGGAGACTGTGAAGGGGAAACTGGAGGAAACTGGTTTTTCCTCCGGCGTCATTGAAAAACTAGTACTCTGTCACCGCCAATCCACAATCAAGGTGTATGAGACTAAGTGGAAACGGTGGTTTGAATGGTGTAAGGAAAGGGACTTGGACCCCTGTGACCCGGTGGTCATTGACATCACGGAATTCTTTGTCGGCCTATTCGACAAGGGCATTTCAGTTGCAACCATTAAAGGATATCGTTCAGCGATTAACTCGGTGCTGGCATTTTATGGCAGACTGGAAATCACGTCACACCACGTCCTCACTCGTCTCATGCAATCCCTGGGAGCCCTTCGACCTCGTATCAGGAAGCTGTTCCCGGAATGGAATCTCCCTCTTGTGTTGGCACACCTTTCAGGCCCCCGTTATTAACTGCTTAAGAATGCATCTCTTCTTCACCTGTCCCAGAAGACCATTTTCTTAGTGGCGATGGCCACAGTTGCGAGGCAGAGCGAACTATGCGCATTCACCAGGAACAAGCGGTACCTGCGGTTCGCTAAAGACTGGACCACAGTCACGCTTCTACAACCCTAAATTCAGGGCGAAAACCCAGAAACCGGATGAACTTATGAAGCCAGTGGTCATCCAAGCACTGGGACCAGTTGTGGGGGACGAAGACCTGGAAAGAACTCAATGTCCTATCCGGGCTGTGAATATTTACCACCATGCCTCTTCCGTCCCGGAAAAGGATGGCGACGCCGAGGCTATTCCCCTGTTCTTACCAATTGACCCAGCGTCACAACAGGCATCTCGTGCAGGCAGACTCTCCCCGGCAAAAATCGCGCAATGGATTTGCGCCACAATAAAAAGGGCCTACGCATCCTCTGAAGACTGCGTAGACATCCCGGACCACATTAGAGCACACAAACTTCGAGCTTTAGTGGCTTCGTGGGCTTTCGCTGCAGGCATCCCGATCCATGAGATAACGGCCGCCTGCACATGGAAACACAAGTCAGTGTTTATCAGCCATTATTACAGAGAACTCGGGGACACCTCGGACCTGAGGAACCAGGGACCCCATGTCCTGGCCGGATCTACAGTTCCAGAGGCACGCCACCTGGCAAGTAGTGAGGATAAGGTCAGTACTCTGTTTGGAATTTTGGGAGGGTTGAACCTTCGCATCGTTTTGGACGATTTCGTGCTACCGCGGTAGGGTACGGCTCGACCCGCCTCCTTTTGGACGAAGTCAGCTAAAATAAAGGTGAGGATTTTCGGATAAAGTGAAAACGACAATTTTTATAGCCGACGAAAATATACATTACCTTATTTACACTAGCAGTTTCTCCTCAGAGCTGCTTGTTTCCCCTAGAAGTTGATGTTGCCTTCCCTGCCTGGCTCGTACCCCCATCACGCATGCGCCGGCCTTCCTTATATAAACCCTCGCGCAGCGTCGGATACCATCATTTCTGCTAGGGCGTTCGCCGCGTGCGGTCGCTCTTGAGCTTGATCCCCTGGATTATCCGCTGCCGCTTGCCTTCAGTCCGCGGTGGTTGCCGTCATCCTCCGTCCGCTGTACCTGCAATCCCAGCGGCTTTCCGCCGTGCGGTCATCCCCCGCTTATCCTTCCTAGCCGTCCGCTAGGGTTCGTCCGACTAAAGGATTGCCTGGACGGGCTTCCCGTCTATTCTTCCTGAATGGATTTTTCTTTCCGCTAGGTTGTGTCCGTCTGTGGGTCACCGAAGGATTCTCCCCTTCTGTGGCCACATCCTTCCGGATTGGATCTCTCGGCTTGGCTGGCCGCAACCGTCTGGCTCTGTTGCTCCTCTGGGTTTACAGGATAACACTTGCCCTTGGTCGCTCCGCTCAAGCCGCCTATCGACCTGCTGCAGCCTCCATCCACCGGCTTCATCACCCATGCATCACAGCTATCCGTGGTCCACTGCATCCGTCTCCCTTTCCCGGGGTTCCTCCGCTCCCAGGCCACCATCCCCGCGGCATCACTGCGATCCGTGGATCGATATCTTTCTCAAGCCTCGGTTCGTCGCTCCGGTCGACTCCCCGTCCTGCCTCACATTGTACGTCATCCACGGCAACCTCCGTCCGTCCCATTTTCTAGACTCTCGGCGGCCTTTCCCTCCACTGAACAAAGAGGAGCCCTCCGAAGATTTGGAGGCCGGATTACTTCGTCCTTTTCTCGCCAATCCTACTGTCCTACATCAGCAATCCCTTCACCTCCGGCTCCACTTCTGCCATCCCCAGTTGAGTCCGTCCCGCTAGGATCCAATCAACCATCATCTCCGACTTTCCCTCTGCCTCCTGGCCTTCGGTTACCAGTCCCGTTTCCTTTCTTTCGGCGTCCGCCAATGGGGGGGGGGGGCATCACCGACTCCTTCCTCGCCAATACACATCCTTGACCTGTCTTGCAGTGAGTCCGTCGTATCAGAGGATCTTTATGCCATCAGCCGACCGTCCTCGCCAGACTTTTTATCCTTGTCTCCGCAACCTCGCACGATCCTCCGACACTGTCCTGTCCGCATCCCTGGCATAATCCGCTTGCCGTCTTCTCGTCCTACCATTTCATCGGTTTCGTCTATCCTCCCCAAGACAGCCTCCCTCATGCATCTACCTTCCTGTACCAAGGACATTTCACCTCCATCCTCTCCTTCAGTGGGCTAATCCTTGAATCCCTTCATCAAAAAAAAAACAAAAACACATAAAACAACAACAGCAACTAGGGCAGAGGATCTGTAAGCCCAACCGGACGCGCGAACAATGAAGACGGAACATCACAAACAAACGCCTTCGCGGATCCTCAACGATGTGATTATCCCATTCTCTTCAAAGTCAGCCTCACGTACTGTGATCCCACTATCCATGCACCTGGTCTCCTCCATTGCGGCGCTCCTCTTCCCTACCCTCGTCCGCGGGACACAATGATCGACGTTTCCATCTTTCGCCGCCACCTCGTGCCGCCGCTTTGAGAGTTTCAAATTCAAACTAGCGCCCGTCGCCTTCTCTTGGATCCAGCTCAACCATGGCGGACAGCTCGTCCACAGAAGAATCGGATCATACTCCTCCTCGTTCTCCGTCTTCATCCCTCGTCACCATTAATGTTCCCTCACCCACGAAGTGTAAATGCCCGGGATTCGCCTTTCCTCTTCCGAAGCCCAGATTCGATCCCCATCCTTGCTGCCAACGCCACCGGCTGTGTGATGGATCACAATAACTCTGTAAAGTTTGTGTCACAATCTCCCCTTCTCAGTGGGCCGTAATTCTTACGGACCATGCCTTCATCCTCCCTTTCAAAAAAAAAAAAAAAAAACCCCTCGTATGAGAGAAACGAGAACACTACTGCGCCAAATCGGACGATTACATCCACGCCACAGCCTAACGTTAGAACTATTAAAGATGGACACGATCCTTTACCGGCATCCCTTTCCGCTCCGTCCACGGACCCTATCCGGCATGGTTGAGCTGGCTATCCTCCGCCTCCTTACGGATACCTCATTGCATCACTCCAACCTCCTTTACTTCACCGTTTCAAGATTTACCTACATCACAGCTTCCCACAAAGTAAGAAGGTTCATTCTATGCTTGATTTCTTATCCTTGTCCCCGTTCAACAGACCCCTGCATGCGTTGAAGCTCAAATAATATCCTACCATGACACACAAATCCTCCCGCACGCCTGATCTCACTTCTCCTTAGTGGATGACACATATCCTTATCCGCCCTTGCCGCTAGGCGGATACTAAGTCCCTTTGCTCCAGAGTGCAAGTGGTCAGGTCAGCAGATGAGTTGTCGTAAGGCCACTGTGCCTGGGGTAGCCGTCTCGTACCGCGGGTTAAAAGACTTACGCCCTCAACTCCTGTGGAAGGTAGCTCCTAGCCCTCCACCAAGTTGGAAAGTCTGCCAGTGAAATAAGGTAATGTATATTTCATCGGCTATAAAAAGACTAAAATTGCAGGGCCTGCACCTGCTTAATTTTAGTTTTTATTGCCTGTCCGAAAATATACATTACCTTGATTCCCGCCCTGACTTCCCCGCCATGAGCTAGGTTCTGGCATGAGGAGAAATGATGGTATTCGCCGCTGCGCGAGGGTTTATATAAGGAAGCCCGCGCATGCGCAATGGGGTGCGAGCCAAGCAGGGAAGGCAACTTCAACTTCTAGGGAAAACAAGCAGCTCTGAGGAGAAACTGCTAGTGTAAATAAGATAATGTATATTTTCGGATAGGCAATAAAAACTAAAATTAAGCAGGTGCAGGCCCTGCAATTTTAGTCTTTTAAACATAAAATTAGTTTTTACTATCCTAAAATACTCACCTTTAGGCCTACCCGCCCACCGGTCCCGCTCGAGCCGCCCCAGGCACTTGGGAGACGAAAAAGTGACGAACAGCAGAATAGCGCTGGGATCGCTCGCACGATAGTGCCTGGGGGCAGACTGTGGGTAGCACGAAACTCTGTTAAACTGTGGGCATTGAATGAGCATGTATCTCAAAATTGTATGTTTAAAATTGTCGTTTTCTTCTGTTACATCGTTACATTGAAAAGCAGAAGCCGCTAATGAATATACAGGCTCCCTTAAATCCAGCGATTAAATATATCGTCCGGGACGGCTACAGTAGGCTGCGTGCCAGTCCAAGTTAGAATTACAGCGTGAGCAACGATGTAACAGAAGAAGAAAAAAACAGCACAACACCTGATGAAGACAGTCGAAGCATTGGAAACTTTTGTTAGAAACACACTATCGACGATTCTGATGGAAAAGAAGCAATTTTCAAATTGGCAACAGCATACAAAATAGGGCGTTATACAGGGGTGTGTATAGGCCTCCGAGAGGGTAGTAGCAATCCGCTTTTTTAGGGGACTTATTTTTTAGTGTTTTTTACCCTTTCGTGTACCTCATTGTGCCCCTTTTTTAGAATTCCCTCTTTTTTTTTATTACATAAAGGACGCTTGACATGAAGGCAGGGGGTCTCCTCCTCACCCCTGCCCGTCCCTGGCATTATTGCTGCTATATTAATATTTTAAAATTAAATAAGTGATAACCTACATATATAAAATGAACTTTAATTCTTAAACAGATATATTTCATAGTTCTTTATTTTGGACTAAATACCATGCGAGTAACCCAGATTAGAAACCCTGTTTTGCTTTTATTCCATAAAAAATACCATGGCGGCGACTACTTTGAAAGTTCATGACAAATTTAAATGATAACAAATGACAAATCATATCAACAACAGTATCCTGCTGTACTAGGATGCATGAAGATTCGTCTGTTAAATATTGTTGTGGTTCACCACGTTTGAATTGTGCACGAAACTCCAAATTCCGATTCCTGGTAGAGATGAATTCTGCAAATGACTCTGACCTACGGAATGGCCGACATGACAAATACAGTAAGCCAAATGTGGTGAACTACAACAATGACGTAGGACAGTGTTTGGACAATACTGTCAGTGCCTGATGACAGATGTTTGAAGGTCTGTCGAAAATTAGCACGATGCCATAGTTCTTGGTTTTGAAATTTGCGTCTTTGGTTGTCATTACAATTTTTATTCCATGTTAATGTTAAATGTAATGCTACTATGTAAATTCATTAGTTAGTCTACACATGTTTGGTGTTTAATTTGCTATTCATTATACTTAAAGGTTTCGGCTGCAGCTGTGCTAGAAAGTTTCAAGAGTAACGTAGAGAACCTGACAAAGTTGTTAAGGTACACAATTCCCAAATTAGCCAAAGAAGATTGGACCAAGACTTTTCATCAAAATCAGGTAAATAAAAAATGGAAATGGTTGCATGCCTCATTGTTCCCCTTCATTTATTTGTATCCATTAGTTCTACTCATCACTGCATGCTAATCCGCTTTGAATCTAATTTTTTGCTTCATGAGGAATCTTTACTTGCCATTTAAAAGGCAATTTCGGCAGTTATCCTAGGGACTTGTGCACAACAAAATCATTTAAACACCTACACTTCAGGAAATTTGTGTATCCTAGTACACATTTTCAATTGTCACTCACCCTGACACCTGGATGGTTGATAGTTGAACTGCCAAATATTTTCAACTGCCTGGCTGGCCGGATGGGTGACACTTAAAAAGGTGCACTAGGATGGACATTTACTATGTTTAGCTTTCTTGGAATAATTTGGGTAGTTACACTGGTGTTAAAATGCCTCAAATACAAAGAGAAAAACGAAAATTTTAACACTACTTAAAATTAGCTATTTTACTATCCTAAAATACTTACCTTCAGTATGTGCTGATAACATCGGATGCCTTCACTCTCTGTCCTTTCCCGCCACGACGTTGGAACTACCCCTCTCGATCAAAGAGAAAAAGCCAAGTGCCGGTGTAGAAAAAGAAGTAGAAAACTTCTAGACCGGCACTTGGCTTTTTCTCTTTGATCGAGAGGGGTGGTTCCAACGTCGTGGCGGGAAAGGACTGAAACAGTGGCAGGTACCCATTCTCGACGACTGAGAGAGTGAAGGCATCCGACGTTATCAGCATATACTGAAGGCAAGTATTTTGCAGATAGTAAGAAACTACTGTTTGGTACAAAATTTCATGCATTTATAAGAAATAATTAAATTCCATTTTAATGCACTTCCTAATCGCCTACTAATGCCATGAAAGCGAACCCCGTCCTAATGCTAGGTTAAAATCAAATCGTGAACTAGTTAAATATAACGTCTTCCCTAAAATCGTCGTTTTTCTGCTACAAAATAAACAATATCAACTTTTTAACCCTAAATCGTTATTTTTCTGCTGCAAAATTAACTAAAATATTCTTACTTCACGAAATCAATTTTTTACTCAACGCGATTCATGTCAGGCCGCGCATATGTTT
>JAHWFP010015661.1:523-21639 GCA_023313725.1 Lithobius niger | reverse complement strand
GATGTCCATACCTCCGTTTTAAGCTATCGAACATGAAAATCGGTTCAATGGTTCGATCTCCAGGTCAGAGCAAAGAGTCCCAACAACAACTACAACAAGAACAACAACAACAACAACAACAACAACAACAACAACAACAAGAAATGACCATGCTGTGGACGCCGAACGGTTCAATTATTGTCATTAAAATTTGTAATGCGGTGAAATAGTTATGACACGACCCCAAATACCGAATTTCGTTGGTCTATGTCAATTTTGGGCGAAACTATAGGAGTTCAAAGTTTGACGTTTAACACGGAAGTTCATGCTGAGGCTTACATAAGGACCGCTACCGCGGTCCTTGATAACATTTTTACCTCGGAAGGGGGTGAGGAACACAGAAGGGCCACTAGCTCCGGTCCTACAAAAGACGGGCGCGTCACAAATAAGGACGCTTAAGGAAGGCAGTTACGTCAGTGCAATTTAGCAAGCCCTTAATATCTGCAACGAAGATGCCGAAACAGTCCCCTCAGAAAGCGAGTTCCAGGCAGAAACCACGCGGTTGGCTAAAAAATGTTTACGACAGTCAAGGTTACACCTGGAATCCCAAAGCTTTAGTGAATGACCCCTTGTAAAACTGAGTGTATTCCCTCTGAATTGAGTAAACAATTGTCTTTACCACAAAGCCTACTTCCCCTGAATTGAATAAACAATTGTCTTTACTACAAAGCCTACTTCCCCTGAATTGAGTAAACAATTGTCTTTACCACAAAGCCTACTTTCCCTGAATTGAGTAAACAATTCGATGTATACCTCCCCAGATGCTTGCCGCCATCAGGGGATGAGCTTGGAAATGGAACTGGGTATTCTGCTTTTGCGCATGACCGGCACTTTCGACAAGTCACGTTTGGTACCTATTTTATCGAACACTTGGAAACTAAGCAGCACTTACTTATTCAAAGCAAGACACAGTAAGCCGCTCTATCTTGTAGTTGTCGACAGCAGTTGTTGATCTGAAAAAAATTAAAAACTTTATTTAGTTACACTCCTATTACAAGTAAGCTATAACAAGTAAAGTTTTCCTTGTAAGTATAGGTTATCAGCCACCTTTCCAATGACTGAGATATAACAATGTCGAGGACCGCAGGGTCGAGCCATTGTTGTATCTTTCCGAGGAAAGTGGCTCATAACCTATTTATCACCCAATTTCACGATCTCAGTCCGACAACAATAGTATACCACGCACAAAATAAAGGACGAATCGTGCTGACGTTCTTTTGCTCAGATATGTCGACAATACGACAAAAATGCCATTGTTGACAGCATTGTTATTCCTCGCTTAGTGTAGACTTCTGTGCTCTTGTTTATTGATTGTAACTCGATTCCGAAGTGCCCAGTCATCGTTCATACCGCGGAAACTCAACGACGAGCAGACCCTTCAGACAATTTCTCTAAAAAAAATTTTTATTAGATGTTGTTTGAAGGGGCTAATCGGTGTTGAGTTTCGTAAATAACCTTTACAGTTCAGTGTCATAATGTTTTCGTGCTACAAGAAAAATAAATAACAAAACGAATGCATTTTTTCGTGCTTAAGCAAAACTAGAAAAATTACAATTATCACCTAATTTCACGATCTCAGTCCTCCTTTAACAATGGAACACGACGATATTGCTACAATGGATTAGGACTGAGAAGCAAAAGGAGGAGTGATATCGGATATCACGCCTGCTCTTGGATATCATGCCTGGATACCACGCCTGTTTATGAATTAAAGAACATCATGCTTGCTCCAGATGTTAAAAAGGACGTTACAGCCTTGATTAAAATTAACCCATAATCGCCTGAAAAAACTTTCAGACCCTTTTTTTTAGAGTCCATTGGGTCGGTTCTCGTATCCGAACCGGCATTCTCTTGGTTTGGAGCCGACGACGCTGACCACTGGGCTGTGACTGCCCGCTTTGCTCGGGGTCCCCGGGGACCCCTCGCAAAGCTCGTGCTGGGACTTAGTTTTTCGCTGTAATACGTTGAAGGCATACGTTCGTATCTAGGCGGCTATTGGTTAGCTGAGGGTTGAGAAAATACTTGATCGCAACCAATAACCAAGGGTCGGTTCTCGGATCCGAACCGGCATTCTCTTGGTTTGGAGCCGACGACGCTGACCACTGGGCTGTGACTGCCCCCTTTGCTTGGGGTTCCCGGGGACCCCTCACAAAGCTCGCGCTGGGTCTTATTTTTTCGCTGTTATACGTTCAAGGCGTACGTTCGTATCTAGGCGGCTCTGGGTTAGGAACAGCACCGTAAAGAGCTAGTTTTGGTTAAGCAAGAAAAAAATGCTTTCGTTTTATTTATTTAATTTTTCTTGTAGCACGAAAACATTATGACACTGAACTGTAAAGGTTATTTACGATTTAAAATAACAAATGTCGTCACAGCCTTGACTAAAATTTAGAACAAATTCTGCTTACCTCTTTAGTCTGAACAGTGCAAAGTTTTGTTGGTGGGTAGCTCTCACCCTACCAGACTCCCGTTGTCCGCTCCTACGCCCTTCCACCACTCTGCAAAAATCGTGACAAAGCTAGAATGAATGCTAGCCATTCTCAGACAAACGTCTGTCATTGGTTTTCATTATTTTCAAATTATTTATTAAATCTGGAGCTTTTCAACTCGAATTAAACCTAAGCCAAAATTATTACACATTGAGTATACGTTTATTCATCACTAATCGAGCCCATTTGGCTCTCTATCCTGTAATTACACGTTTATTGTCTTACCGCTTAACTGTTCCAGATTCCGAAAGCATCCATCATCGCACAACGAACGAATACCCAGTTAGTCAACAAAGGTTCTCTGCCTTTATTCCTGTATTGTTACTCGATTCCGAAGTACCCCATCACCGTCCATACCGCGGAAACTCAACGCCGAATCGCCCCTTCAAAATTTTAAGAGAAGTTGTCTGAAGGGGGTGTTCGTCATTGAGTTTCCGCGGTATGAACGGTGATGGGGCAATTCGGAATCGAGTTACAATCAATAAACACGAGCACAGAACCTTTCACTAAGGAAGGAATAACAATGCTGTCAACAATGACATCTTTGTCGCATTGTTGACCTTGCTGAGCAAAAGAACGTCAGCACGATTCGTCCTTTTGTTGTATGCGTGCTGTACTATTGTTATCGGACTGAGATCGTGAAATTGGGTGATAGATATGTTATCAGCCACTTTCCTTAGAGAGATACAACAATGGCTCGACATTGTTATATCTCACTCCTCGGAAGTATAGGATCTTACCCGTTTCCCGAGTGCTGAGCTCTAACAATAAGGAGGGCGTGCAGAGCCCGAGGTATTGTTGGGCTCGGCATGAGGGAACGGGCAAGATCCTGTTTCTCAACCGCTTTCGCCTTCTCCGCACGAGCCATCATTGTTACCCGCGTTGACTTATTGTTATATTCACTAGTGCTAACGATAGTTAATGCGGCGTACAAACGTTCTAATGAAGATATGATGATAGCAGCGTTTGATGCTTTGCACGGTAACCAACTGCTAACAATACAATTTAAATGCGGGCCACCTTACATTTCCTACAATTGTGTGATGTTGTGATGAATTTCAATTTTTGAATTACGGGAGTTTCGTAGTCTTTTTTTTTTTGAGGTTGCTGCTTACTTCCGAATTTTAATAATTCTTAAGTACGAAAGCTTCGTACTTTGCTTTTTATGTTGGTTGTTGGATGTATTTGATCTGTGTTTAATCATCATTAATAAAATTACGATAGGAGATTCGTGTTGTTAGCGTTTATGCCGTATTTGTGACAGATGTAAATCAAAAAATAAAAGGAGTGCAGAGATATCCCAGCACCCTAACTGAAAACCATTGTTGCGATCCTACACTGTTCCATTGTTACAAGAGTGTGGAGAAGAAGAAAGCGGTTGAGAAAGGTGGCTGATAACCTATACATAACCTCTCTTGCATTATTGTAACAGATCACTGCGTACGTGTTTTTTAAACGTCGTCTGCGTGCTGCTTGTTATCGTGCTGTCCTAGATGTTCAATTTTATTTACATTTCTTTTTTATTTGATTTTTCTTAGTGCTTATTTTGCAATATTTCCTTTCATTTAGACTTCGATAATGAGACCCAAAGGCGCCGAAAATATATGTGTATTTTGGTAAATGACTGCACCAATAAGAAGAGTGCGGACTATACACTTTGTGTTATTAATTATAATAAATTCGTAAAAAATTCTTACACCACAAAGTCTTGCAAATTTTCGATGACAATCTGCTGCTTCATCAGGCAAACAGGAGAAAAGGTAGGACTTTATACATCACAACAACAAGCACGGCCACATTACCTTTTTTCAAACTATGCCGGCTTTTATGCATAAATTATGAATAAATGTACTATTCACTTTGCCTTCCTGGCTTTTAAAAGGAAAGGTTTTGATAAAAACAACGAACAAAGAAAACTAACTGAAGTTTGTCATAAATTATTAGGTTTTAATGTATTCCTACTAATTCTGCTGTAAGGCAGTAACAGACTGCCAGTGGTAATTATGGATAATTACAGTGCTGATTTTCTTTAAAGTCATAATTACTTACTTTAAGAGAAAGTAATTATATCTTTTAAAGAAAATCAGAGCTCTACTAATCCCTAATTATCACTGCCAAAATAATCACTAAACCTAACAGTTGTTACTAAATTATTTCTTCAACTCTTCGAATTAACAATTTTTGTACTTAAATTTAAGAAAAAAAGCTAATTTATGCACCGTATATGAACAGAGGACAAAATATGACCAGAGAACATAACGGAAACTCAAAGCAATTACGGCTCCTTACTCAAACAACTTACAATATACGTTTCCATTTAACGAGTTGTGTATTATTATTATTATTTATTGTAATAGTAACGTTGACTTAAGTTTTAAAAACCAAACATAAGCTCTGTCTTTAAAATTTACCTAGAGTTTCTGCATGCAACCCTACCTGAAATAATATGTTTATCCTGAAATGTTGATCGGCTGGCATTCTGCCCACTTATTTCTCTACAGCAATCGACGCCATAACTGAAAAGTACCTTTTGTTTTAGAGGCACCAATGTGTACGAGGATTTGTTACCCTTTTTTGTTTGATTACTTATTGAAACAGGCAAAATAGGCAAATCTTAAGAGGCAGTATCTAAAACTTTACTCCCGGACCTGTAAACGTAAAGGTCTAGATGGATCATTTTACGCCGTAGTCTATAAAAACATGAGCTGCAACTCCATAGAAAAAACTGCAACTGAGAAATAGGCGATTCCGTTATAACAAATGGGAAGTGTGTGTTAAAATCACTGCAAATAATGAGCGTGAGTCTTAAAGTCTCCGCATTTCGATTTTAATAAAATTATATAACGCCCAAGCATTGTATTGACAAATAAAAATTCCACAGCAGTTTTAATTGACGTTAACTTAAGAAAAAAAAAACCTAAAAAATTCAACCGAATGCAACTAACGTCGAATTGGAGGAACCAATTTTTTTTAACATTCGCCTCAAAGTCCAACTGGAAGGAATTTATTGTCACCATAGTGAAAGAGGGGAGGGTCGTTTCGGAAATGTGATCCAACAAATTTGTAATTTAATGGGATGTAGGATTCTCTATTTAACATGCGTCCATCATTTTTTTTTGGGTGGGCGGGGGGTATAATTTAAATGTTGACCTTTTAAAACGTACAATATCACACACACACATTATAGGAAGAACCCTGGAATTATTTATTAAACCCCTATTTAAAACCAGTTTTAAAAATATTCGTATTTATTTTTTAAACCCCTGGACTTTCTTCCACTGCACATCTGCTGCTTTGGCTTATATATTACTATATAAAAAAAGAAATAATAAACACACATACAAAAAACAATAACAGTAATTTAATGTAATTGTACTTTGAATAGGTATTATTCCTACCCGCCAAAGAAAGATAATTAAAAAAAACTTGTATCATCAAACAAATACAACTACACAGCACGTTTTATCCAATGTCGGTGAATCTTGGAGGGGCGTGGTGCAAGCACAATTTTGACCACCCCTCCACCCACTGAAAAAAAATTGTGCGTTTTTTCCCATATCAACACCTTTATTTTGCAGTTTGCAACCTAGTGGTCGACCGAAACTAATTTGTTTCTTTTTTGGCCGAAACCGAAACCCTTACCGAAACCAGAGATTTGGTTTCGGCCGAAACCGAAATCACTACCGAAACCGGAACTAAAACCTAACCTGAATCTACATATATAATACGGAGCAGTAGGCCAAGTCACTGGCCACGCCATTCAAGTACCCCACCCTGTAGTGCCATCTGTTGACGGGATTCGCCTTCAAATTCGGGTTGGGACACTTTTCCAACGTCTTTGAACAGATGGCGCCATTCACCAAACCTGCCGCACCGTATTTCGGTTAGTTTTTTGGTATTGTTGTGGTACCAACGTGGCCAACAAAGTTTTAGTCGCGTGGACTGTGTCATTGTCGGCGTTTGAGCTAAAAAAAAAAACAACCCGTGTCTACTAAACCAGACAACTTTAAACCAAACGACGATTGGTTCTTAATTTCGAGGCAGCCTGATACGATGGAAAGGCACATTTATTTCCGAAATGTTCACTTCCAGAAAGGAGTAGAATTGTTTTTTAAGTGATCGGCAACAATCGTTGCTTGCAACAATGTCGCCATGCATGGTACCGAGGTGAATGGTTTCAAAGAATTAACTTAAACATAGGGTTACTTGCTTACTGAATGCTGGATTTCTCAGGTCTTTTTTTAGCCTTCAGTCAAACATACGCATGCGACTTTTCCGGGGCTGCACCAAAGGGGAAATGTCACGGGGAGGCGTTTTCGGGGGGCGCGGGAGATGGTGCCAGGACAAGTGTGTATGGCGGGCAATGTACGCTACCGAAGTGAATTGTTTCAAAGGATTAACTTAAACTTGGGATTACTTGCTTACTGAATGCTGGATTTCTCAGTGATAGGGTTTTTTGTAGCCTTCAGTCAAACACACACCAGCGACTTTTTCGGGGCCGCACAAAAGGGAGAATGTCACGGGGCGACGTTTTCGGGGAGGAGCAGGCGGGCAAGCATGTATGAGGGGACACGTAGCGAATCCGGGAGGGGGCAGGAGTGAGGGAATTGGAGGTTAAAATAATTGTGGGGGAGAGGGCATATTATGTGGGAGCCATTTACAGTTCGGTCTTTGGTTTGATAAATTAAAAACCAACGACCAAACAATGGAGGGAGGCGGAGGGGGGGGGGGTAGTGCGCAGCATGCACACAGGCACAACTAGTAATATTATGATAGACAAAAAGCAAGGATCAACTCATAAAATTATTAGTGTATGATGGTTTTTCATAGACATGGGAGGCACAGCCCAGTTTACCCACTTTCTGGCCCTAAGCTGCGAAAATCCATGCACGCCCTTACATCACACAAAAAATAAAATGTTTCAGAATTTAATAAAAACTGTCAATGTTGCAAAAAGACTTAAGGACTTTCGCTTGTATTTTAAAACCACTACTTCGTGTTAAAACCATTAACCAGAAAAGGGCTTCATTCAATAAGCAAATGCTTTGCTTGAAAACATAAATAAAGAGAAATGAAAGCATAATTTCCTCCAGTGCAACGAAGCCATTACAATTATGATAAAATTTGGATTGAAAGAAAAATTGTATTTATTATTTATTGGCATGGCATGGCATGGCGGATGAAAGCTGGATTTGTTATGGGGCCCCCTGAATGTCAGCTCTCGTAGGCTACAGTCTAATTAGTCTACGCAGAAATCTGCTACCTGACAAGAGGCAGCAGTGGTTTCGGCTTCACCGAAACTACAGCGTAGGATTCAGCCGAAACCGAAACCATAACCGAAACCAGTTGGTGGGTTTCGGCCGAAACCAAAATTGGACTATAAATTCATGGCTGAAACAAGAATCGAAACCGAAACCGAAAATTTGCTGGTTTCGGAGCCGAAACTGAAACCAAAACCGAAATTTGGTCGACCCTTGTTGCAACCTTTATTCGTTTTTGGTGTAGTATTTGTAGTGCTAAAGATGCATTTTTTTTATTTGCATTTAGGTAAGAGAATTTGTGCCCCTGTTAGTCATTTTGTACCCCTACCATATGGCACGAACCTGAGATAGCCTCTTTAGCTTGCAAATTTCTTTATATTTTTGACATGTCAGTCTTCAACGCCCAGGAGGGACAATGACAAGTTTGCTACATTGTGTTAATTGACCGTTTTAGTTGAATTAAAAAAATTTTCTTAAAAAAAAAATTCGTCATCACGCGATGTCTCCTAGCAATGGTCTGCACCCTCCGGCCACTGTGTTGGCTGTGAGGGTTCGCGCCACGCCACTGGTTACTGATAGCTTTAGAAAGGAACAATTGTGATATTTATCCCCCTTTCCCACCACAATGTTGTTGCATCACATTTTTTCCGTTGCGACTAAGGGCAAAAAAATGTTGAACTACAGTGATACATCTATTTATAGAGAACGCTTGCCAGTTGTGGAAGAGAACAAAATAAGCCATAATTTTCTTGCTTAGTGAATGTCGCATCTTAATAAGAGACGGAGAGATGATATGGCGAGTAGTCTCATGAGGCCATTTACGGATTATATCTATGTTACGATTGATGTGGTGCGAAAACGATTAATAGGCTTGCAGCCTTGTTTCGAAATCTTTCTGCCATTTGGTAGCCTACTGGCTTTTGTTTAGCAGCTTCCTCTGCTTTGGAATTTTTGTGTTGTACTGTTGATTTTTACTTATTTTTGGTTTGAGAACACTAGTTTTGCACTTCGCAAATATGTTATTTTTTTAGTAGACTAATTGGTTTTCTTTCTTCTTTTTGATTTTGAATTTTTGTATTGTATACAGCAAAAACATTACTTTTCAAAAGCCAAATTGTTTTTCCCCTTTTTGTGTGCGTGTGTGCATTTCAGATATTTGTATTTTTCATACTACAATCCTATTGTTGCTTCAGTAGTCTATTCAGTGCTTTTTTTGTAGATAGAAATTTTTAATTTTGTATTTCACAAATAGGATTTCTGTTAGTAGCCTGCCTGGTTTTCTTTTTTGCGCATTTTAGAAATTTTAGTTTTGCGTACTGCAATCCTGTTGTTTTCAGTAGCCTATTTGGTTCCTTTTGTTTGTTTTGAAATTTGTGTATTGTATACCAAAATGTGTTATTTACAGTAGCCTAAGATGCATTCAAGTATAATTTCATCATGAAATTGACAATTCTCTATCCCTGTCACCCCCATTATCAATTGCCTAACTCCCCTCCACTATTATGTCATTCTCATTCTTATATCCCTCCAAACCAATACAACACAGCAGGGGAAGAGGGAGGGATTCTTATTAAACTGAAATTTGTGCAAAAGAAAATAACTTTTTAAACACTAATGATTCCGCCCAAACATGCTATTCCACTAGTTTAGCTTTTTGGTATGCAGCTTATGACTTTTGGTGAATCTAGTGACTATCAATTTAATGAATAAAAACTGTAAAGATTCACACTGAGCTGTCTCGGTAGAATCCAACTTAGGAATGCAGGGGTGGGGTTGAGAAAGAAATGGAGAAATCTGAGTTATGCTAATTTTGTGGAAACAGAAATTAGTATTTTGAATTTCCACAGAGCTAACTTGGCCTAAATGTAAAAGGTTATTATAATCTATATTTAAATTGTTAATACTTCGAGAAATATAACACAAATTAATATTGCAACAAACTTAGAAATTATCAAGTAGTCTTAACTTTGTTCCTGCAGATTTGGATGTTGGCTCCACCAACTGGCTACCCTCCCCCTCATCAGCAATCATCATCAAGATAAGAAATTTGATGACGACCCATGCCTCCTTCATAGATGACCTGTAGCAGATAAGATCTAGTTGAGTTCATACTGTACTCCCGATTCAACAAAGAGTTAGAAATTCCTGCTCATCCAAATAGAGACGTAGAGCAAATTTGTTCAAGCAGACCCAATTTGATCAAATTTGGCTAATGACTTTACCAATGTATTTAAGAGAATGCTTGTTTCGAGTCGGCCTTAACTTTTACAATCCGACAAAGGGACAGAATTTGTCAACGCCAGATTCACCGCTCTGATGAATAAACTGGTTATCAACCAGTACCATACTCACTCCAAGACCAAGGTGAGTATGGTCGAATGGTTCAACCAGATTCTGTAGACTTTAATTCACGCTTAGGGAGCTTTATAAATGGATAGACGCACTGCCCGCTGTCATAGAGAAATGTAACTCTCCAGTCCACAGAACCATTTGAGCGTGATCAAACAATGTGGCCGAATGTGTGGCAATGCTTTCAAAACCAATCCTTCCTGAACGATTAAAACAAAGTAACTTGAACGTCGGAAATAAGATCAAGATTTCTTGCATCAAGGGGGGGGGTGTTCAACAAGGGTTATCTTCTGACTGCAGCAACAAAATTTACACTATTTACACTAAAGAAAGACAAGTCACCATTACCCTGAAGGATTATGGTGGGGAAAGCAGAAAGGGTGGGTTTGATGGGGAGAAGTTAAAAAACATGCCTGTGCTAGACCTGTTTTTGGTGTAGAAGGTGTTGAAGACTAGGACAGTGGGAAATAAAGACTAGGTACTAGGTTTAGGGGAGGGTATGACGATATATTTAACAGTTGGATGATAATATGGGCTCTCTGGGATGATGTGGCTACCGGTAATGTTGTAAGAAGAGCATACATTTATTTTCCTATAATATGAAAACTTGATATTGCGTTTTCAACCCCTTGTACCTGTGTGTTGAATGTGTTGAATGTGTGCTGAATGTAATTTGTCAGCAAGGCAAATGACGACCACCGCTGTGGTCTTTCACAATTTGGAAGGCACTGACATACAGTTGCTGGTGTTGGCCACCGAGAAATTGAGAAAAGTATTGATGTGATTGCCCAGAATGCCTAGAGTTTCCAGATCAAGTTGGTGAATCTACAAACTCTTACCCCGTTACCAAATTGACGGAAGTAGAATCCCGTCTTCATGCTCAGGTTCATAAACAGTCTTCACTTCTCGTCGATGACTGCACCAACATGAAGAATGCTGGAAACGATTTCTTCATCCTCAAAGTCGGAGTGGAACGGGATTGCTTGCATCAATTCTGTTCCTCAACTCCCACCTATGTCCTATCGAACCTGCGCATGCAGAAAGGCCACTACCCATACGACTACACTACTGCCAAAATGACTTTGAGGAAACAGTGTTTTACCGAGGGAGGATTTCTATTCAAAGGTTAAAGAGGAAGGATTGACGAGGAGGAGGATAATTATGCAGGAAGGAAGTCAATGGAAGTCAAAGCCTTTTTCTGCCTACCATGCTATTTACTAATTAACAGACGTTTTCAACTAGCTGAAGTCTTCGAGAACATTACTTCAAAATGGCTGAAATACTTTCATCTGAATCCTTGCTACAATCACTCCACACTAGGATTCAGTTGGGGCTTGGCACTGTGAAAGACTAACGCCAAACTTTAACGATCTTCACACATAAACAAACAGAACTTCATAATATTGAGGATCCGAGGGAAGCTCTTTTATATCTACAATGCTATACCACAGCCGATAACCTGTACTTTCCCGAATCCATAAAATGTAACCTTTGGCCGCAAGTATCCCATTTCCTTCCCCATCTATTGGAACGTCACAATCTCTGTGGTTGGGCCATGACCCAGAAGTTGCCGTGCAGTAACTTTAGATGGTTCACCAAACATCAGATTGATGACTTCCCAAACAAATTCTTTGTGGCACTTGACAGAAAGAGATCCTTAATGATGTCATATGATGGGAATTATAGATCGATATTGAAGTGGATCTGGACTATCTACTTGAGCTGCATGACACGCACAATGATTATCCCTGACTCGAGAATCGTTGAATATCGACCCTTCGATGGTATCGGAGTTTTCCAAGAGGGAAGCTACAGAAATTGAACACGACGACAAACCTACCACAAGCTAGCGTCCAACCTTTTTGCGAAGAAGAAGTATGTGGTCCACTTTCGAAATATGAAGTATTACCTGCAACAAGAGATGATCTTAATCCGACACGTTCATTGCAGCCTTAGCTTCAAACAGAAGGCTTGGCGGAAACCTTGCATCGTGGGCAACACCAAACGTAATAGACATCAATTAACTATTTGTAGAAGAACCTGTATAAACTTATGGAAGCCGATGGAAGCCTCCCGATGTAGAAGCACACAATTGACTGTGATCTCCCCATTTATTCCGGTTACCCCATCTTGTCACTCTCTAAATTACTTATGTTTAAGTTCCATCACAATTGCATCAAACCCAACTAGGGAGACAAAGCGGCATTGCATCCTACGGAAATAGACAGTCTGTTTTATTTGCTAAATTATTAATTTTTAATCCCTGAACATGTAAGCTGCTTTTCAAACCCTAAACATCTTTCTTGTTCATGTTTTCTCTTCGTTTACACTCTTGTATCTGCATGTTTTGCTAATTTTGTTTTTACAATTTTTTACTCGCATTTTTTAACAATTTAGTTTTTTTCCCTGTCCGTATAAATATTTTTTAAATAATTTTGTTTGTTTGTTTTGTTTTAACTGTACATGTCACATTCTTTTTCTCCTATTCTACTTTTCTCCTTTTTCTCCTAACCAAACTAAAAAGGGACACATAGGGCAGTTCGATGTTGCAGCTGATATCTTATCCAACTGTCCCCAGACTTCTTCTTACTATTCATGCAATGATTTCACTGAGGCATTATCTAAATTTAATAGCAATGGAATTCCATTCTCCATCCTTGGACTCAATATTCAAAGCTTGCATGCTCATCACCAACACCTTGAAACCATTATTAATAATATTAGTGATACTCCTGTTTCAAAATTCATGGAAAAAAACGTGATTGTTAGTTGTGTTTATTGGCCTCCTAATGGCAACATTGATGATTTTCAACTTCATCTTGAAAATATGTTGGGAAAACTCCGCCAAAGCAATGATATAATTTATTTAATTGGAGACTTTAATATAAACCTTCCGCATTTTTCTAATATTTCTAAATACTTGGACGTACACAGAGCTGTGGCTTTACACCAACAATTACAATGCATACAAGAGTAACTAAAACGTCGGCAACTCTTATCGATCATATTTTTTGCAACAATGTTACTGATCCTTATTTCACAAGTGTTCTAAACGAACCGATTTCTGACCTATTAATAACCATTCACACAACTTATTTCTGTAGTGCTGTTCAGCAACAGGAGAATGTTAAATATTTTACCTGCATTTTCAGTGATAAAGCAATACTATCTTTTAAAAATAATCTCATTCCAATTGACCCTAAGCTACCCGTCGGTTTAAACGTAGACACAGCCCATGGATTGATTACACATGGAATTATTAATTCTTGTGCTACTTAATGAAAACTGTACCAAAATTTTCTTAAAAACCGTAATGAAGTAAATGAGAAAACAATATAAGTTGTTTAATAAAATTTACATTAAAGTAGTCAAATTTGCAAAAAAAAACAAAAAAAGAAACAATATATCGAAGAGAGATTGAAGATGGCATCCAGCAATATAAAGAAAACGTGGAATATCTTGAACAATCTCATGGGTAAAAAGAAGCATGAGCAACCAATCCAGCCACTGCGGTGTAATGGAAAGCTGATCACGGCTTCCCTGTCGATGGCAACAACTTTCAACGAATACTTTAGCTCAATTAGTGCAGAATTAGATGAAGCTATTCCTCAGGTTAATACTGGTGTGTGTGATATGTTTTCACCTCCACTTAAAAGCTCAATTTTCCTTAGATCATGTACTAATTCAGAAGTAATTTCTGAAATCTCCAAGATGTTTATTTCTAATGCTGCTGGACATGATGGATTGTCATCTAAGATAGTTAAACTTGTTGCGCCTATAACTGCTCCTGCCTTAACCTTGATTTTTAATTAATCTCTGTTGCATGGTTAAGTGCCTGATCAACTAAAACTTGCAGAAGTTGTGCCTGTTTATAAATCTGGTGATACTCACGATATTGGCAACTACAGGTCAATCTCTATACTGCCATGTTTCTAAAAAATTCGTGGAAAAATTGCCGTTAATCGCCTCTCTAATTTCTTCGAGAAAAATGAAGTTCTAAACAATAACCAATTCAACTTTCGTTCTGGAAAAAACACTCAAGATGCAACCCTCAAATTCACTGCAGATGTTATTCAAGCTTTTCAGGAAAACATATATACAATTGCAATCTTTATAGACCTCAAAAAAGCTTTTGATACTGTGAATCATCAACGTTTATTGAGCAAATTAAGCCATCACGGTATCAGGGGTATTGCCAACCAATAAATCAATAGTTATTTAAAACACAGACACCAATATGTGCAGTTTATGACTCTTCATCTTTGCTTAGGCTGGTTACCTATGGTGTTCTACAAGGCTCCATTTTGGAACCATTACTTTTCTTATATTATATTAATGAGCTCCCTAGAGTTTCTAAGCTACTTAAGTCGATTTTATTTGCTGATGATATTATTTTTTATCTCTCGGGAAGCGATCTATCCGAAATTGAAATACTGTTAACACAGAAATAAGAAAATATCCTATTGTAGTAGTTTAAATAGGCTATCACTTAATATTCAAAAGTCATGTTTCTTAATTCCAGACAAAAGCCTATCAATTTAAAACCCAGTGTCAGTATTAATAACCAATCCATTAAACAAGTTGATACTACTAAATTTCTAGGCCTTAAAATTGATTCTCATTTAAGTTGGAGTGACCACATTCAATTGATTGCAACCAAAATAGAAAAGGAGTTCGCATTTTATATAGACTTAAAGATAACCTTACATCTTCTTGTCTTCGTCAACTTTATTACTCTCTTATTCATCCACATCTCAATTATTGTGTTTTAACTTGGATGAACACTTGTAAAACTAACAAACTCCGACGTTTAAAGTTATAAAAGAAATATGTAATATCAATACTGCACCGACCTTTTAAGGAACACAAGGAATTCAAGATGATAAAAATTCTCCCTGTTAATGAGCTTGTTTATTACAGAGGTGGTATTCACATTTTTAAAAATATATCGTCAAATAAGTTTTTCAGATACAGTTTTGCCATCCATGGCCATAACACTCGTAACCGCTTCAAACTGTCACACAAGCTTTAATCGAACTGAAATAAGTAAACTTCAAGGATTTGGAATTCAATTCCAATAAATATTAGAACGACCACTAGTGTGTTTCTTTTTTGTAAGAACTTTTTTACAGAAGTGTTGAAAAATTCTTCCCTTTTATACTAACAAAGTCTTTCTTTCTTTCTTTTTCTATAGTTCATTTCATGGTTTATTTTTAGGATTTACTGTGTTGTTATTTTTATTGGTATTACTTAATTCTTTGATTTTTTTGTCTTAAACTGTATGATTTTACTGGTTATTTTTATAGTGTTGTGCATTTACATTTGTGATTTTTAATATCTTTTTACTGTTTCAACGGGCACCAAAAGACTTCATGTCTTCTTTTTGTGCACATTCTTTATTTGAAAACTGAAAATAAAGCCCATTCATTTCATTTCATTTCAAAGACTGTGGTGACAACTGCAACCCCCTTCGTCCTATTTGAAGGGCAAAGGATCATGCTAGGCCTAGAAGGTGCTCCAGTTATCTTCTGAAGCATATGAACTATGTTTTACAAGACATTCTTAAAGCCAATGTCTTTTATGATGATATTCTTGTGGGAGAGAGAACAGGAGCATGATTCTACATTGTCTAAAGTATGTGCTGTTTGCAGGATAATGGTGTTAGGGTAAAAAAACGTGTAAACTGACCAGGACAGAGTTAAAATATCTGGGTTTCATGTTAAATGATAATGGGGTGTTTAACCTTCCTGTAGGATGCGATTAAGTTGAATCCAGAGCCTACTAACGTAACTGAGTTATGTACTCAAGGTCAGTGTTACACTTGGCTTTGATTTTGATTCCATTAGACAAGCTTTTGGGTCCTAAAAATTCCATGGCCGTGGACATCTGAGTGATCTAAATCTCTGTGAAAAGCAAAGGAAGCGTTTTTAAAAGTAATAGTGCTCTACTGAGACCCTAACTTAAATTAGTTTGACACTGTGCCAGTGGGCCTTGGCACAGCATCTTTGGATACCATGCCTTCAGGAGAAGACAGGCCTATCGCATTAGCATTAAGAGCATTGAGCAAGGCAGAACTTGGTTATGCACCAGGGTGGATCAAAAAAATGCTTTTTTAAATTTCGTATTGTAATAGTGTGGAAAAGTTGGTCTTCGATCTCCAAATCACTATCCCAAAAGGAGAAATTTCTAAAATAAGTTTTTTTCTAAAAAAAAATTAATTCTGGCTTCTATTAATGATCGCTGAGAGTACCAACTTACATAATGTAAAAAAATGTATTTTAAACTAGTCAAAAATAATTTTTTCAGAATTAGCGATTTTTCCCATTGACTTTTAATGTTAAACTTTAGGCCCAGTTGGGCATCTCAAACAACTATTTTAGGAATTTTTCCTTTTGGGATAGTGATTAGGAGGTCGAAGACCAACTTTTCCACACTATTACGATTTGAAATTTTAAAAAAGCATTTTTTTTATCCACCCTACTATGCACAATTCAACTGTAAGATGCTTTCGATTGTCTTTGGAGTAAAACATTTCCACCATGGTTGTTCGGGAGGCACTTCACAATACTAATAGATCAGCAGCTTTACTTTGCATATTTGGTCATAAAGTAGGCATCCCACACAGCATTGGGTGTTTAATTTGAGCTCCAACATATCCAAAGCAGGCTCAATTGAGCTGCTGATTTTTTTTTATCATGAATGCCTCTGCCGTATGAAGAACCAAATTAGGGCCAACATGAGCAACAGTAATGAATTTGAAAACTATTCAGCCCTTTCCTGTCTTGAGCGACCAGCTCGAAAAGTTTACCCCTAAATCCCGTGTGACGATTCGCCCAAGGTAGCCAAGGATTTAGAGACATATTTTTCTAGGCAAAACGAACTGTCGTTTGAGCTTAATGCAATATTTGGGAGAATTAAAGCGATTCCATGCTAAGGAATTTGGTGGCCAAATATTGTTGCTGACCTAGAAAAACATGTAGGCTTGAAAATTTTGTCAAACTTCAAAAGATGACATCCATTGGCGTGAACACATTTGAGAAGGATCAGAAAACTGTGGTCTAGAAATCATGTTGATTTCGCTGGACCACTGGGTGTAAAATTCTACCTAGTCATTATTGACACCTACTCGAAGCATCCGTTTGTCTATATTATGAAAAGCATGATACCACTCCAATGATTCGTAAGTTTAAAGAACAATTGCTGTCTTTTTTTTTTGGTATGTATTTGTATTTGTAAGTATTATACATTTAACAGGTATGCACTCATTCCTCACTGGGAGGTAAGTTTGAGTGCAGTGTAGCCATTTTACCACAGACCTTCAAACCTATTTTAGTGTAGTGATGCAGCTATCAGCACTACCTCTGTATGGTAAGTGTGCTATTCCTAGCCACTTCCCTTACGTTGTGATCTGTAATGAAACCCACGTGCACCACAGGAAGTGGGCTGCACATCATGCACTCACTCTGCGAGCTGCCTAGTTGTTTGTTTTTGGCAGTCGGGCTCCTACCCAGGCTTAACTACAAGTTACTGCAACAAGAATAACAATAATAAAAAAATTGACCTATGGCAGCTCAAAAACTGCTAGCAGGGAACTTTACCTCTTGCCTGCTAATGAAGGTGAAAAGTGAGGATGGGAGAAATTTTTGCTTTGGTTTGTCTTGGTGGGAGAAATTGGAAATACACAATTTTGGTAAGTCGGGACATATTCTCTTAATGTATTTCCGGTATAATTTGGTTGAGTACAGAGGTTAGGTTAGGTGTGAGAATGCACGGAGTTCCAAGATTTAAACTTGCTTTATTTTATTTTTCACGAATTAAAATTAATGTGTTCTCAAAGTCAGGAGTGTGCCCTGTCTTTATCTTGTGCTGGACGAGTGAGTTGATTTGATTGTTACTTTCAGTCGAGTTTCAAGCATGACAAGATCCCAAAAGAGCAAATTTTATTTCATTTTGTTGAATGTAGCTGGAATGTCGAGAACAAAATTCCAGCATTAACTTCACATTGCTGTGCTATTTTAGTATCCTATTGTTCCCCCCACCTCTCGTAACGATATTGTTACTCAGTATGATGGTGATGGTATGTACGAACTCATGGAAGCATATCTTTTAGAAAAAAATCGGTTCATATCTAATGTAAATATTTGGCCTAATTCGGAAAATGGTCGCACCCCCTGTGAGGCTATTTCTCGGATAGCCTTAAGTAGTAACCTTTTTGGTTCCTACTTTAACATCTGTACACCTTGTGACGCTTTGTCAGTGTCATGATTTTCATTTTTATTTTATTTTATAATATGTTAATATAACATTACATTTATTGACTTAGTTTGATTCGTTAAGTTATAATTTATTTTATACGAGCGTATTAAAAGTCCTCATGTGTAATAATTTGTTAGTAGTATTTAACACCGAAGTATACAAATTTGGGGTCACATGTCATTTGATTACGAGTTAGGAGTATGCCCTGTCTTTATCTTGTGCTGGACGTTCACTGTGTATAGGTGTACCAGGTTTTCCTTTGTTGGCAAGACGTTGGTCTTGCGCCGTTGGCAGCAGGTTACATCACGAGGACGCAGCTACCGCCATTGGTCAAAATGCTGCTTGAGTATTATTTTCAGTTCGTGTGTTAATGTTAACCAGAATTATATCTGAAATTTTAGTTTGACATGTGCATTGCGTCCGAGTTTCTTCAATCGTTTATTCTGTACTCGACCGGTTCATTTTTCTTCATGGGATTTACCGTTGTGAAGAAGTTGTGAAGCTGCACTTTTCTGACTGTCAAATTTAAGTGTGAATTTCACTTCTATATTTATTTGCATCCGTTACACTTGTATTTTCAAGTTATATTATTTAATAATGAGTAGAGCCTATTTCATGTGCAACATAAACTAATAATTGTTCCTCGAGCAATCGAAGAATTGAACGATTTCGTCATAGAATGAATCAACTTAGATCTGAAAAGTAGAATGCTTTCTAAGAAGAATTATTATTGTTGTTTTGATGCCAGTTTTTTCATAAAGAATTTCGATCCAAAAGATCAGCGCATTTCAGTTTATAAGGAATTTGCGTAACGAAGAATCTCCAGAGCGTAAACGTTTCATACGCATGTTAAAAAATTTATTTTAGTTTATAAGGGAAATCGATAAATAATGAAAAAGGTTAAAGAGTTTGAATTTCATGAAAGCGTTTCACGAGCCTGTACTTTTGTGGCCTTTCAGCATAGTTTGTATTTACCTCACAAAACCAGTTTTTAATAAATGTAATTATTTAATTTTAACCGTTGTGTTTGCAAATGCGCTTACTCATAACCTTTGGCAGCACATTCAATTCCTATACTGATAATATCGCACCCCCTCAAAACAGCTATCTTTCCCTATCCATTATTTCGACACACTCACTGCTGCCACCGCATTTGACATTCCAGCGGGCAAGCTGATAAAATCTTTTTTCATCTTTTTTTTAGTTAATATCGAAATCATGTTTAAAATGACAAAATGCAATGTCACGTTGATCCTGCTTAGATAAACAGTTCGTTTTATTGAATAGAATCAGGAAACCTCTTTTATTGTTCAGTAAGGAACCTAGTTTATGACTGGATATTATTATTATTATTCCCGAATATTCCCTATTATTCCGATACAAACAGAATATCGAATAACTTGTTTCAAATGACACAACGAAGTCTCACATCGATCCTGTTTAGGTAAGCAATTAGTTTTGTTGAATGGAATTAGGTAACTTAGTTTATTATTTAATCGGGCAACTACAGACAAAATCTTTTTTACAAGGATAATATCGAATACCTTGTTTAAAATGACACAACACGATGTCACGTTGATCCAGATTAGATAACAGTTAGTTTTGTTGAATAGAATCAGGAAAGCTAGTTTGTTATTGGTTATTATTAAGTAATAAACTAGGTAACCCTGTTTATTATTTAATCGGGCAACCTGATTAAATCTATTTGCAAAGAGAATATCAAATACCTTTTTTTTTCAAATGACACAACACAGTGTCACTTTGTTCCTGCTTAGATTACCAGCTAATTTTCTTGAATAGAATTAGGTATTTATATTATTTGATGAAGAATGAATGTGGTTTTATTTTATTAATAAATGCAGAACAATGTCATAGGAATAAAATGCACATATATCGAAAAAAGCAATATACCGTACATAAGCAAAGCCATTGAACCTCTAGGCATTCATTTTAGTAAAAGGTCAATTTTAGTTTTTTTTTATACAGGGTGGTCCAAAATCGGGCCTACCTGAATATATCCTAAATGGTGTCAAATATCCTGAAAACAAATTTATAGTAATAATGAGTAAACAGCGGGGATTCAGATGAGTGTAAAGACGATGACCTTGAAGACTTCCATCAAGGTCATCACGTTGCTAACTTCTAAAGGAAGCACCGTAGACCATCAGTGCAAATTTGAAAGTTGTAGGTAATCATTAAAAACTGCCAACCCAAGAAACAGAATGGAAATCCATGTAGAAACGCCAGAGGGGGGGGGGGGGAAATGAAGCTTAATGGCGCATCGACAACTTGGTCATTAGCGCCAACCTCAGTCACAGTGCAGTGGTCCGGGTTGCCACTGCACCACACATTACAGAGATGTTATTCAAACCCCTAATCTAAATCTTGTCATACAACTGTACCTCCTGCAAAAATTGAAAAACACCGGACAGGAGGACAGACTTATCGCCCAACTGACGCGCAATGTCATGCGGAAGACGGAAACGACGGCGAACACCATCAAGATGGCGACAATCAACAAGTAAGTGCCGGACCGTAAGTCAGAGTTATGTGCAAAATACCCTTTTTGCACATAAACTTCACTGCAAGAGCTACTAGTTAAGCAGTGAAGCACACCGCACACTGCTGGAGAAGCTCGAAAAGAAAACTGAGCTGCAGCACATCTCAGCCGGAATTCCACTACTCCCAATTTGGAACCATGCAATCATTTTGTAATGGGGGGGGG
>JAHWFP010015602.1:0-11346 GCA_023313725.1 Lithobius niger | reverse complement strand
AAGCTTGGGCGGAACCTCGACATAAATACGCATTTCTAATGTTCCGTTTTTTCGCAAACAAAAGTGGGTGGACAGCAGCTGTACCGTCGACATGATAGATCAGAACATAGCAATTACAATAAAAAAGAAGCGAAAAAAGACAACAAGTTAACTGAACGAAAAGGGGCTTCGCTGTTTAGAAAAAAAAAACAGAGCTCGTATCCCCATACTCACAGCTGTGAAGGAACACGAATAAAAATGGATTAGCGCTCACTCGAACGCAACGAACTATAATTTGAACTCCAATTCCAGGAAACAAGGATTGTGACATGCCAGCCTCCCGCGTATATGTACAAATTATAATTAGTTGCGGTCGAGTGAACTCTAATCCATTTTTATTCGTGTTCCTTCACAGCTGTGAGTATGGGGATACGAGCTCTAATGTTATTTTTTTCTGAATGGCGAAGCCGTATTTTGTTCAGTTAATAAACACAAAACGCATAACCCAGGACAATGTGTTATTTCTCGTACCAGGAACTTACAAAAGCGGTGGGAGTGTCT
Organism: Lithobius niger; assembly: GCA_023313725.1. Lineage (NCBI taxonomy): Eukaryota > Metazoa > Arthropoda > Chilopoda > Lithobiomorpha > Lithobiidae > Lithobius > Lithobius niger. The sequence goes on along the minus strand of JAHWFP010015602.1, from coordinate 10,806 downwards.
ATGACGTAACTACAGGTGCTACAGATGCTTATTCCATCCCTTGTCACAAAGTCGTATGGAAGAGAAGCTGTGGGTTTCATTTCCCGGCTCCATGCCAGTTGACTCAACATCACTAGAATAGTTTTACCAAAGCAGGGCTAAAAGGTGTCAACTATCCAGCACGCGCATGAACTGGCATTACGCCAGAAGGCGAGACACGTGATTTTTTTACCGCAGTCGGCCTTGGCTTGAAGAAGCCAGTCACTTCCTCGCTTCACGGACGTGGAATGCTGTTGCGCGGGAGTTGCCGTACGCCGGGACCGATCGTAGCACAAGTAGTATTTTTTGCACCTATTCATCGTGGTCATCGTGGCTGAGCGGTGAGCGAGCTCAGCCTGGTTGCTGGAGGTTTGCGGATCTGGTCGAACCCCTGGAAAAGGGACCTTGGCAAAGTCCCCGCCAGGACTGCAGCCAGGGTAACATGAGAGGCTACCATGCTCCTTCAGCGGCTATGGGAACTCATTCTGGCCAATTCTGGCCAATCTTTCGGCCCCCTATGATGATCGGAGGTTTCCCGGTTCAAATACCCGAGTTTACCCCCTCCCTTCACCAGATATTTCTTCTTCTCAAAAATTCTGGAAATGTCCAGCCATACGAGCATTAAATTGCTTCGGTTGACTTAAGGCTCAAAGAAATTAATTAAATAAAAGAAAAAATTAGGCCAAAACCTATACACAGCGCATTTTTAAAGCGGGTTTCAGATCAGTATTTGGGATCAGTCGTTCCCCATTTGGCCTCCTGGGGTCGCGACCACGAACGAAGAATGGAACATGCGATAATATTATCATGGACAGCTGAGCACTCTACCGTAGAGCCCTCCGGACCCTCCTTCATTCTGAAACTCGTGTTCTGAAACGATGAAATATATGTGACAAATAAATTAACCCAACTAGAATCCTATAGTAAACCGGATAAGAGCAATGAATATTGTGAAAATTTCCCCCCAACATGGAGAGATGGTAGGAAGTACCAGCAAATAATGTATAGGCTAATGATCAGTAGTCGCTTTGAAGACACAAGATGGAGGAGTGAATGTCGTTCAGCAAACATTATCATATGTTTTAATAGTTTTATTTTTACTGAATCTTATTTCCAAGATCGCGGACTGAGTGTCGTTCACCACACAACCATGTGTTTTTAGGTTTTCTACTGAATTTCTTGTAAGTATGTTCTTGTAGAGGTTACACATTAGTTTGTAAGGGCTCATTATACTCATTGTAGGTGATAAAGGGGAAACTTTAATTCCCGAAAATTAAATCAAATTTTTATGTCGATGTACTTGTGGCTCTCCAACACCTGTCAGGAAGTTTTTTTTTTTTTTTTAATCACTAAACAAACTACCGTCGTAGCATCCAAGAACTGCAGAGAACGCCGATAGGTTTAATATTGATCATTGTTCTTCTTCACACGTTGCATTTTGAACTGGAAAAAAAAAACATCAAGCGCTTGCACTCGTTTTTTTTCAGTTCAAAATACAACTTGTGAAGGAGAAAAATGATCAATATTCATGTAGGTGAGAGTGGCATTTTCCGCGGAATACCACTTTACACTTATAACAAGAAGGAGGCACTGAGGCGAAAATTTTACCGGCTCATACCCTACGTAGTCAGTTTGTCAGCTGTAACAGCACTAAATTCACGTTTAGATTCTTTGGAGTTGAGACGTGTACAAGCTGATCTTTTACTTGACGTTTTCCATTTTGGACGGTTTCAAAATTTAGGATCCCAATACTTTTTTCGCAGTGTGGCATGGTAGTACTACCAGAGGCCATACTTTTAAACTCGCTGTGTCAAAATCAAAACTCGACTACCTTAGTTTTCTTTTAGTACTAGAATAGTTAATGTATGGAATGCTTCGCCTCGAAAATGCAGTTTCCCTTCACTCGTTTAAGTCTAGAGTGCGATCTTTTACGTTTCCTTTTGCGATTCTAGAATTATATTTTACGACATTTAAGATTCTAGGATACTTCTTTTGCGACTTGTAAGATTTTAAGATTATTGTAGGGTCGTGGAGATCCGCAGAAAGGAAAAAAGGAGCATGAAATGGCAAAGATGGTTTACTTTCAAGGCCTTGGTTTAGCAAGAATTGGTTACCCACGTTTCACCTCCAAAAAAACGACATGAGAACAAATATACCACAAAAGACCACGAACCAAGTCCCTAAATTACACAACAATGGTCATACATTGCAATGTTAGTTAACCAACAATGTTAGTTAACCAACAATAATAGTCGCCAACAATTATATTTTACGATTTTTTAAGAGTTAGAATTTTATATTCTTACGATCTTAATTATTTTAGGAATTTTCTTTTTTTTTAAGATTTTAGGATTTTACATTTTTTAAGATTTTAATTAGTTTAGCATTTTCTATGTTGAAGTTTAACTTGGGCCGAACATAAGCGGACAGGACACGTCACTGTTCCTTCCCTTCCTGCTTATATGTTGGAATAAGCATCTCTTATATCTTTTGGTGTTCTTACAAATTCGACGAGTTTGGCGTTTTGGCCTTAAAGTCTTTTCCCGTAAAAATAAGGAAACTTTCTGACAGGTCTAACCCCCACAAGTACATGTTAAAAACGCTATTAAATTTTCTACCAGTGTATTCCTACTCTTGGTCACAAAAAAAAAGCCAACAACAAGATAAAAAACAGAAAAAACAGGGTTTTTCAGGTGCATCCAATGGCAATTTCCAGGTGTTTACAAGACGTTTAGATATGGAAAGAGGCAGCTAGTGTATCTATTAACATTTGTACCGAAATAATCCAACATCCCCGAAAATAGCTGCTTGGAGAGTAGTCCAGACAGGACTAAACAAATTTTCATCACAGATTAAAGACGGGAAAGCCAAAGGCTCACAAGAAATAACTAAATACAGACGCAAACCTATTTACGTTGCCTTTCGGACTTATATGTCAGACTGCCTGTGTTAAATGCTGCCTATGGACGTTTCCTTTTGGCCGTGTCAGTATGGCTCAGCGGTAGGACCTCGGCCTTCCGTTTCAAAGGTCCTGGGTTCGATTCCCCGCTCAGGCAGTCCGACATATAAGTCCAAAAGGCCACGTAAATAGGTTTGCATCTGTATTTAGTTCATCATAGATGTTGGTACTAGCCTAAGATTTGGTTTATTGAAATTATATCTTAAATTCTTGAACATATTAAAGCACAAATTAAAATATTTGCTACTAGCCTAGGATTTTATTTCTGATCTGCTAATTCAATGGAACTTACGGATCAGAAACAAGGGCATTTTTTTTCAAATTTCTCTGCCTTTTCCCTGATTTTCAAAGAATTTATTGTTTTCCCTGAAGCTGAAATATCCCTGAGATTTTGGCTCTATTTTCATTTTCCCTTAGATTTCCAGGTTCTGTCTGAACCCAGTGCTTCTGCGCTGATCACGCTTTTTTTAATGATTTTTTCTGTCTTTTATCTTGTAATGGGCTTTTTTTTGTGACCAACACCAGCAATACACTGGTAGAAAATTTAATAGCGTTTTTAACATGTCCTTATGGGATTAGACCTGTCAGGAGGTTTCCTATTTTTACAATTTCGTCCACCCACAAATTAATTGATTTTACTCTTTTCCCGGTTAAATTGGCTGGAAAGTTGCTGACTATTAAACCATCAAAATGATCATTTCGTAAAGGCACGAGTGTTGTCCAGTGGGAGTATTTTTATCTTGCATCAGAATCAAATCAAAATGGCCGATACGGGGTTTATCGGCACCTTTTAAACGATGAAAAGGGCAAAGTATTGCAATAACAATGAATACAGCGAGGACGCAACGTAAACTGCAACCTCACAAACAACGAAAATGATCTCTTTGTTGTTATTTACCGATAATGAAATAGGTTAATGAGGAACGATGTGAGCGAGGAAATTTCCTGACATTTTATTTGCGTGTTTTTTTTTTTTAAAACGAACATCCTCGCATAAAAAAAAATACAGCGGTTCCTTTTATAATTCGCTCAATGACAGCAATCCCTATCTCAAGATCGATACAAAAACGGGAAAAACATGAACATGTATTTTTATCAAAATGAATTGAATGATCATCTTTAATGATGTGTCTCCAATTAGGAAGACGCTCATGTTTTGAAAAAAAAAAACTGGTGGGGGGGGGGGGAGAGGGGAATAAAGAAACGGAGAAGAAAGACCGCAGAAAAACGAAGCAAATTCTGAAAAAATTTACCGAATTCTACGAATGAAAGGCAAGAATACTAATTTTGTACTTTTTCCCGTTTGCTTTTTTTTTTCAAGTAAATTATGTTGTGATTTCAGTTATTTGATACCCACCAACATGCGTGTAAATGAACCGGCTAAATTTTTAACCGCAAGTATGTAAAAACTGAAACTATTAAGAGGTAGAAGAATCGGAATCAGGGACAGGAACTTAAAAACCTACGAGACATTGTCTAGAATAGATCTAATTGCTGATGAAGGAGTCTGGTAGGCTCTCACACTGCCGTAACGGATAGATCTTGTACTGACTATGCCACGGCCCCCTTATAACTTGCAGATCAGGTCAGCTCCTTCAGGCTTGATCGAAAAGCCACCACGAACTGAAGATAAAATCAAATAGTATTGTGCCGTTGAATTTTCTTGTACAACCGAGTTCAAACACCAAGAGAGGCTAAGACTGGGAATTTCAATCCCACCGTTCAGCATGCACGGGTCTCGGCTTGTTACTCAATAATTTCAAATCAATTCACGAAAACTGAATGAATAGGTTGCTGCTATGATTGAGATTTTTTAAAAGCACGTAAGCCTGCGTAGTCTGTTGACGCAATCTTTTAAATACTTTAAAAGTTTAATACTATAGGTTGAACAAGGATTCGTATCAGATTCGATTCCGATCCCAAGTTTTAAAATGCCTGCACTTCATATACCGCTGTAAATAATAAAAATCCTCAACAGGTTCAATAGTGAACTTAAGCTTCGTGTAGAAACTGTTTGAACCAAGGGCCAATCAATGGGTAGGGGGGGGGGGAATTGAGGCCCGTGCTTTAATAGGATGCAGCCCATGCTAAAAAAAAAAATCAACCTGCTAACAGGGCATTCAGTTGCACTGCAGACACGGATTTAAAAGGCCACAAAAAGCGACAAAAAGAAAGAAGAAATAACCCTCACGGGCCCTAAGAGTACTTGTTCCACAAAAAGGAATGAGAGGGGGCCCCACAGAAACTTTGGAGCCATAGGCCCCATCAGTCCGCTAGGCGGCCTTATTATATAAGAACCACTCGTTAAGAGTCGTCGCGGTAGGAAAGCAACCCCCTCGCTCCAGCAATAGCTTCACAGCAACGCAAGCCCCGAGTACCGTTGACTTGGAAACATTATCAAGCAATCAGTCCACGTCTGTTTCGACTGTTAGTTGCCATACGGAGAGGAAACGAGGAAACTTCGGTAATTACTTGGTGGTTAGTTCCATTGTGGTAACTGATTAGTGGTTACTTGCCGGCGCACAGAAGCGCAATCAAAAGGGCAACTGGCAAAGCAGAAAGCGACCGAAAACGGGTTTCGAGTAGTCTGTTGTACTTGCCATTTTAAGTTTAAGTCTGTACAGACAGGAAGGTCCAGAAAATAGGCACAACCAGAATATTTTTCAAGTCCACATTTTTATTTTTTTTGAAGTTTTTGGAAAAGAGCAAATACGGACCACTCATCTGGACGCAAAATCCAAATTTGATTCCGAAAAGGTGGGACTCTTTTTCGGTGTAGCCAGTTCTTACACAAACATTTTGAATCACTGTTTCGGAATCCAGAGTAGAATTTTGGAACCAGAAAAGTGGTCCCTATATTTGTACCTTTTTTGTTCAAAACCTGTAACGCAAAAATTCCTTCCGTCAGAAGCTTTCTGCGGTGCTTATGTTTGGAGGGGAAAAGGGGGAGCGAGCTGGGGGGGGGGGGGATGTGGGTTCCGCTCCGTGTAGTGGGTTTTCAACTTGGATTAACCTGAAGCTAACAAATTTCCAAAGTTTAACCTAATGAAATTATTAACTTCCTGTTCTTCAAAATATGTTGGGAGTCAACAAAATTTCACGTTGTGCATTTTTTTCGGGACAACATTATATACCAAGCGAAGTGATAAATTTGGTCGCCTTCTATTGCTTCGAGTGGTGGCGGCGAAACGAAACCAACTGTTCATTTTGGGCAAATGGTAAAGGCCCACTGAGATTGCAACTTTATTAGTTCACTCGGGCACCTCAGCTGAGAGGCAAGTCAACAAAGCTTCGTTTCCAGTCGGCCTTGCAGCGATGACTTGTCCACTTCCCAATATAGGTAGCATGCATGGTCAGGATTCTGTTAAGACGTAGTTAAGACTTACTCACATTTGGACAGGTGCAGGTTTTTTTTTTTTTTTGCAAAACACCACAAATAATTTTGTTGGTATCGTTTTTAACGCTCCAGCAAGACGTGATGAGAAACAAAAAATGAACTGAACACGAAAACTGTCAATACTACGTGTGTTAATATTGCGTGTCATGTTTTAATACAATTACCACAGCAGAGATAATGGTAGTTGAGAAGCCTTACTAAATTGTGGGCTGTGAACAGGAAGAGGACTGGACTAATCTTGCTGGTCGCACTGACAATACTCTAAGGCCCGTTTATCACGAGTCAAGATGGGCGCTTATGTATGATACTCGACGCTTCAAAGAAGAGCTTTCCACGTGCTCCAAATTAATTATTTTATGGAAATGAAGGCTAAAAAAGAAGAAAAAACAGCCGGTCCTGGAGGAAGTATGTCACACAAGTCCATAAACACACATGTAGTTTTTAAATTTTCGAAAAGCATAACACATCAGTGGTGCAAGTGTCATTTACCGAGAACCAACTGGGGAAAAAAAATTCGAATTTTATTTGAATCCTATTGTGTGCGTGGCGTATCTTGAGTCTTGCACTTTTTTTGTGATCGGCTACGTCTTCCTGGAGGGAGCGGCTTTAACCGACGGCCGCCATTGTTTTTGTAACTACTTTGGATATCAACAAGGCACTCTGAGACCAAACGCGTACAATCGATTATTTGTGATCATTCTCGGGCGAACTCAAGATACACTATAGACACTATACACGATTGCTGTTAATCAAGAAAGGGCCATGAACACGGTAAAAAAATTTTGTCATATGGACGAATGAAAGGAATTGTTATCTTCACTTCCAATGGTCAGTGGTACGAGCTGCTTTCCAAGATGGCGTGCACCGTATCATACGTGGAGCGTTTGTTGTCATTTTAAATTGAATGTTTCGTGTTTCTTGTAAGCATTGTGTAGGCTGATGAAGTATGTCATTTGGGTATATTACGATGGGGGATATCCATTTGAGGTTTAAACTTAATCCTTGGGTTAAGCTCGGTAATAAGGTAAAATGGCGATATCCATCACGAAATAAGTTGCGGGCGAAGCAAAATTTTGCCTGTATGTCGAGGACTAACTTAATACTGAGTAGTTAGCCCCGAGATGTAAAGAGCGGTGATATCCATCCAGGATTAGCGTTATTCCTGAGCTTTAACAACACTGTAACATAAGTATATCGAGGGCTAATTTAACCTAAAGGTCGAGGTGCAAGGATTAAAGCGCTAAAAAAATCCCAACTTAGTCCAACATGGATATCACCAACTTTTTTCTCCAGTCCACGAACTCCCAGGTCGAGGGTTAGTTAGACCCAGGGTTAAGCTACTCCGGGGCTAGTTTAGACCTCAACTGTATATCCCCACCGTTAGTGTTGTTTTTTGTAATTCTAGGTGAACATGAAAAGCTATGCTATATGTATGTTTATGAACTTGTGGAACATTACTGCCTCCTGGAGCGACTGTTTTTTCGTTTTTCCAACGTTTTGGTGTTTTCAAGCACCAAGCGAATAACATTTTTTCAAGAATCACGCAACCCTCGTATGCGTATAATTAAAATGGAGCCTGCTGACCGGCAATAAAAGCCACAAGTGCATACCAGGTCACAATTTTAATTTTTAACCGGTTACTTCCGGTCTTGGTCACAATAAAAATAATTTAAGAGAATAAAAACATTAAAATGTTGCTGCTCCTGTTGCTGCAGTATCATTTTGTAACGTGCTTACATGTACGGCAATACGCACGCGAGGAGTTCGCATGGTGCACCTTGCCGTTAAACATGGCTGTTGAGTGCCGCTATCTACCATGCACACATGGCTGATGGCTTAGCGCCAACATCCGGGTAAGCGAGCCAGTCCTATTGTTCAACCAGTTAGGATCGGATCGCACCTGTTCGCCATCAAGTGAGGTAAAGCCTCAGGCTAGAGCCTGTTGTTCTGGAGCGTATATAAAACGGGCCATGGCGAAGGCTTAGGCCTAATTGGTGTGTGGGTGTTGGACCAGCAAGTCAACCACCCAGAGCTATTAAGGGCAGAACAAGGGGGGGCAAACCTTGATCAAGCGCCTAATATGTAATGCTATGTGTGCAGTCCCCTAGCTGTCCAGTAAGAGGTGAATTAGGATTGAACATTGTGTCTTATGAATAATCGTCCATCACCTTACCAAGCACTTACAATTTTAACATTTTGTTTCTTAAATCATTTTTATTGTGACTAAAACCGGAAGTAAGCAAGCGAAAATTAAAATTGTGACCTTGTCTGCCCTTGTGGGTTTTACTCCCGGTCAGAAGGCCTCCTTTTAATTGTACCCATCAACCACAAATTTAAGTTTTCATATCTCGTCTGCTTAGTTCATCTAAGTTAGGGCGCGTTTATGCAGCGACTCGCCTTTGCATTCTCGCAGCTAGAACTCAATCGCGATGGCAAAGGTGACATTGCCATGGTAGCAACGCAAAATGGTTTAATTAAATCCGACATCGTTTGAGTAAATACTTGCAGTCTTATAATCCGTGCCAATAATATAAAGAATTCCTCATGACGAAACAATTTTCCCAAACGCTTCTGAACTCACGTTATTTGCTGTTTTCGTTGTGAGGCGGCAGACATAAAACTGCCGCCATGTTGGAATTTGAGGTGATTTCTAGCTTCTAGCTGCGAGAATGCAAAAGCGAGTGGTTGCGTAAACGTGCCTTTAGTTGTTGTTTGCTGGGATAGGAAAATGGCGGCCTAAATTGTGGATTTCATCGCTTGCGACAAGAAAGGAAAAATGTAGTATGCTAAAAGGTTGAATGCAAAAAAAAAAGAAAATGTCAAAATATCTTAATTGCAGTGGCATCGAATCTTGTCATTGTAGAAGTGTGTGAAACAGCATAGTTGAATCGAAATGTAACGGCCAGTGTATAAGCAAGTTCACGCGTATATATGTTTATAAACGGAACAGCGTGGGCCGACTGTCACCTGAGCAGATGCTAGCACGAGAGCTGCGCACCTGCTTTTAATTTATAAACGTGGCCTATTATAATAGCAGAAACGCTGTAAAATTTCGTGCGTGCAGCTAAGTACTATAGCTTCAGTCAACTTACAATATATGGTCCAATTACCGTTACTCATTTCATACGAATATATCAAATCCTGCTGTTTTGGCTGTATCCATAGAGACAAAGTACTGTTTTATCATATTGACTGCGCCGCAATTCTTTATAGTGAAAGAAAAAAAAACGTCACCATGGAACGCCACGCATCAAGCAAAACACCATCGTTCAGATTCAAAGCATTAATCATTATTTTATTTTTCCTTTCTTTTCAGCAGTCGTTGTAATATAAAAAATACTCATTACAGGGTGTTTCACTTCGAGTGTCAGTACTCAATATCAGTCAAACATGGTCATGGAAAGTGTTCAGAACATTCAGGGAGCCTTGAAGCCTACTCGCATTAATCCCTGAAGTAGACATCTAGTGGCGCTTGTCGTTGTTCCTACCTCACGGTGGATTGCGGTGAAGTCCTCCAATGGGCTGCGAAACCCGTTTTCGACGTATCTCTTTGATAGTTGAACCGATTTCAGTTCTGTTTGTTTTGTTGTTATCATGTCTTCGGCCTCTGCAAGCTTGCAATTTAAACCGTGCCACTATCTCAACTACTTCAGCAGTTAGTTTGAATCCGGCAGTCAAGGTCACTTTTGGTTTCACCATTTCATCCTGGATGTTCTGAAAATATTTACGGAGGGTGACATTGGGCATTGACACTTGGGATGAAACACCCTATATACCCAAAACCATCCTGGTCAAACATTTTTATTTGACTTTCAGACGACTGTGTTAGGGCGCGTTTACGCAACGGCTCGCCTTTGCATTCTCGCAGCTAAGAGCTAGAAATCATCTGAAATTCCAACATGGCGGATGGTTTAGCTATGTCGACTCGCAATGAAAACGCTGAATAATCCGAGTTCGGAAGCGGCTGTGAAAATTTCGTCAGGAGGAATTCTTTATTCTATTGTCACGGATTATAAGACTTAAAGCATTTACTCAAACGACGTCGCATTTAGCTAATTCAGATAGCTTTGTTACCATGGCAACGACAACTTTGCCATTGTGATTAAATTCTCGCTGCGAGAATGCAAAGGCGAGTCGTTGCGTAAACCCGGCCTTATTGTTTTGTGTCTCGAGCAAGAGCGAAATACAAGAAAAGTATAAAGTTGTGTATCCAACTTTTGGGTCTTAAACTACTCCAAACTATTATATAGCTGCACAGGGCTTTGTTTTTATTGCAAATTGTTTGCGTTTTAAAATATCAAAAATGTTATTTTGAAGAAAATAATTACCAAAAGAAGGGCTTTTGAATTATGAAATAAAAATAAAGAGCCTGGTCACCGGGTCACTTTTGTAAATTCAGAGAAGCAGAGAATTTTTGTAAATTCAGAGAAGC
>JAHWFP010015600.1:0-12181 GCA_023313725.1 Lithobius niger | reverse complement strand
AAAAGAAGTTTTACATTCGCCATTCCCTTGAAACACATCATGGGATTTTTTTGAAAATTACGACAAACTAATTTATGGAACTAAACACGTACTCACTTGTATGAGGACCAGCGATACAAATGCCAGCTTCAAAGCTGCAGCCGCGGACCATGGTAAAGTTGTTCTCAGTAGCATTTCTTGGCTCATCCCCCACGTTACCGCATCAGACGAGCAAAAACTTAAACTTTACAATCTCATAGACTACGGAACTATGGTTGATTTAGGATTTAGACACTGGCATTATGATAGCTGCGACCTCCCTCAAAATACGAACTTCACCTGGCGCGTGCTGACTACTTCCGCGGTTGAAAAACCTAGGTGATAGTTCTAGCTTTTCAAACAAACAGACAGGAGGCTTTAGGTAGAAATCCGGCCGTGTTTGACCACTGTAGTTTGCAAGATGCTCACATGATTCTAAATTCCGAAAGATATCCTTTTCTTGATCTGAATACTAACTTTGCCACTGGAGAGTACGTCGGCTTGTATAGAATGGCGCAGCAATTTATGCTGCTGTGATACGACACCAACGATTTGAGTTTCGACTTGCTTCAGTTCGAGAAAGCCTATCCACTCGTTGTGTTGGATTGCTCCAAACAGTCCGAGAGGCTTCAATCCGGAATCGTGGATGTACAAGTTAAACTGCAGTTTAGAGCAGTGGTGCAAGCTAACACTGTCTGTCACGCTCTGCTCATTGGCGACAGGAAAATGAATCTAAAGTTGGATAGAGGCAAAGTCGAAGTTGTTTATTAATAAAAACGATATGGGGCTCAAAACTAGACTGCGAAAAAAGAAAGGTGACTTTTTGCCAATGGCATTGCTAGGGCCAATTTTGACTGTATTGGTGGGTTTGCGGGAGAGCCCGCGGGGGTGGTATCTGCCGTAAAAAAAAGCACAAAACGATGCAGAAATTCTAGCTGAACTCGTACGACATCATAACCATGTGGAAGGTTCCGGCTCGAAGAAAAAAAAACTAAACGAGAAATGAAGCAAAAAAAAATTGCCCTGTGGCAAAGGTCTTTACTTAAGACCATCCATGGTTTAATCGACTTTGATAAACCTTTAACAAACCATGACTTAAACCGATTGCTAGTGTAATGAAAATTCCTAAATTTAGAGGTACTTTTAGTGCAGACACACTTCCTTTAAAACTTAAGCCTACTGGTGAAAACGGAATCGTAAACATGAAAGATTTCCACGATAGAGAAGGAAGTAACTGGGTAGCCTATTCTTCCATTTCTGGCGAACCTTGTTATTTCGATAGTCTTGGCAACATGGGTCCTCCCCGGTCCGTGATTAACTACTTGGGGCTAGGAATTAAATACAATTACGAACGCGTGCAAAACCCTGACCAGATTTGGTGGGGCACTTTTGTTTATTTTTCTTAAGCTCCTTCTCTAAGGCTCGCAATTACGAAGCAGTTTTAGAGAGGATGAAATCTATTGAAAAGTGACGTGCAAATGTAACCAGAAATAAATGTCTTCCGTATGAAAATCTTCTACCGTGTGTACCGCGATGGCTGAATCTGTTTCTATTTCGTAAGGAATGTCGAAAATGGTAGTGGTCGAATGCGCTTCTTTTGTTTTAGTAATGAGAAAGGTTTTCATTCCCGCTATATATTTAGCAACAACTTCTACGCTCGGATCGTTGCAGTATAAAATTGCTTTACGAATTAAACCAGAACTTGTACTTATGTAGTTCGTGATAGATCCGGAATTAACGAACCAGTCAACTTCTTTATGCAAAGAGCTTTCCATGCAGAAACTGATTATCATGAAACAATTTAGGTGCACAAATTTCTTCGTAGCCGCGTCACTAGGTAAAGTCGGCTCGCTTAGATTTCTAATCGGTCTGTTCGCGGCATCGAAGTATATCTTCTGATCGTCTTGTATCAAGCAATTGCTGTCGACAAATACCTTTGTAGCAGCATCACTTGGTAAAGCACGTTCGCTTAGATTTCTTATTGGTTTGTTCGTTGCATTGAAGTATTCTTTTTGCTCATTCTGTAATAGGCAATTCCTGTCAACATAGACTTTTGTTGCAACATCTGCAGCGTGCCGGGGGAAAGCCACATCCTTAATTTGATTCTTCTTCGCGTAGAAATTTCCGTCAAACCCGTCTACGTACAACATGTTTAGTTCGATGCTAGAAATGGTGGAAGTCAACTTGTCGGAGAGAAGATTAATGGATGGGGCAAGTCGGTTTTAAGTTTCTGAACGTCGCCTGTCAGAGTGCCGATCTGAGAGCAATTGACAGCATCTTCGGGTTCGATAGCGGCTCCTACCTTTGTTAAACGTTTGCTTTGCTATCGTAGTTGTTTTCAAGGGTTAAAACATATCCTAGTCCTGGCTCACCTCTCGGACTCCGATCCAATCATCCTCTCTCGCCCTCTTCAACGGTTGTCCAAATTTGTTGACCGACATCCTTTTTTTAAACTTACAAAAAAATGTGCGATTTTTCAAAAATATTTTATGTATATAATAAGAGGAATAACAGTGAAAGAAAAGGCTCAAAATGTCTCAACCATCCTGGTAAACGAATCTTTCCAATCTATTGCGAAAAAACCTTGCTGAAAGTTAAAAATGAGAATGGTACAAAAATTTACAATGGCGTAAAGTTTTCCTTGTCCCCTTTCATACAATTTAAGGATTTAAAGGGTTCGGGGACTCCCGTTTTAGACGAAAAATCAAAATATAAACGTGGGATTTCACCCAGCAACCCAGAAACTAAAAAAATATTGAAAAATCTTAAACGGTACATCTGTACGAAACTAGAGATCGATTTTGACGATCAAACACCTGTGTCTTTGACTACTTTCAATTATCCAAATTCTATGCATACAGCTTCTCCCTGTTACTCCTCTTGCGAAAAGGCGAACGATGGTAACGGAAACAAACCACTCTGTCTTAGAACCTGGGTGTAGGAGAATTGTCACAAAACTAAAGGGAAACTTTACAGAAATGTTATTGACAAACCGTGGTTTAACTTGCCATCTTTCAACGCTTAAAATCTAACGGAAGTCACCGGAAAAATTACTGTGGAGTATGTTACTGACGAGTCTCCCAGCAACGTGAAATTATGGTGCAACATAGATTTTGGAGTAGCTTATTCTGAAACTTCCGACAAATTTACCGACGAAGACTTTATGGGTTTGGTATCTCCGTAAACAAAAAAATGCGTAAATAAAAAAACGCAAGGGAAATTAAAAACTATGACTTTTTCGTACATAAGAAGGAAACTAAAAATAATCCGTACCAACCTTCAAATATCAGATGTTTAATTATATGGCCTGCAAGTTGTGGAAAAACTAACTTGCTGTTTAATGTCATCTGTAACGAAAGATGACTCGCTGTGACAGATTATTTATTTATAGTAAAACTTTATGTCAATCAAAATACAGAGCTTTGCAGTCTATATTTGCCAAAATGGAGGGAAAAATAGGAAGGAACATGGCATTTTTTCACGATTCTCAAATTGATTTAATTCTGCCCGAAGAACTTGACCCAAATTTAGAAACCTGATTCTTTTTGACGATTGCCTTTTGGACAAACAAAAAAACATCGAACGTTATTTTGCTCCAGGATGCCATTCAAACGCCAATGTTTTTTATTGCAGTCAGTCTTACACGAGAATTCCAAAACAAGTGGTTAGAGACTACGCAAATTTATTAATCCTTTTTCCCGTGGAAGAGTTAAATTTGAAACACGTTTACGAAAATCACGTTGATCCCGACATGGAATATTCGGACTTTAAAACGTTGTGTAGAACGTGTTGGAAAAAGCCTTTCGGGTTTTCATCTATTAACAAAACGTTAAAAGAAGGGAGATACAAACGTTTGGTTTTACCTTTAAAACAAAAGGAGACGAAACGAGAATTCGGAAAACTCAAAAGACGTTTAACTATAAAGTTCCTAAATCGCCGTTTGGGGGAGAGAGAGCAAGAAGAATCGCTACAAGAATTTTTAAACCGGCAGTAAGCACCCTAAAACCGAGACCGGTCCTCGGTGCATCCATACAACCTACACCGATTAAAAACACTCTAGCCACGCAAACTATCTCAATTAAAAACACTCTAGCCATGCAAACTACCCCGATTAAAGTTTATAAAGAGGAAGAAAGTGACGAGGATGACTACGAAGCATTGGGTTTATCGGCATCACCGTCCCGTTCCCTAGCCGTTACTCCTAGTGAGAAGACATTGTCGCCCCTCTCGATTACAGCCTCGCCGAATATTCGAGTCCGGCTCAAGCTCCTATAATGCGAATACCTCCCGAGACCAAAACCGACTATACCTCTACGTGTACCAGTCCTAAAGTGACCCCTTCATATTCTGCAGTACAACATAGACGCATTTCTACCCCACCAGAACTCCTAACATAGTCACGCTAAGGTCCGTCGATAGTTTGTTACCTGGCCAGGTAATTAGAGAAACTGCTAAATTTTTCTTGATAAAGTTTTTCGAAAATCCGAAGGAAACTGACCAAGTGTTTGGGTTACAATATGACAAGAAAAAAGGCGAGCTGACCTTCAGTAATAAATTGGTTACAATTTTTGAGAATGACATTATGGTCGAGGGGGAACAGTATTTGGAAAGACATGGACTTCGAAGTTTGCTAGTTCATAAAGATTTCAAACAAACTTCCTACGCGCCAGATGTTAAAGCATCTTACGCGGACATGTTAAAAAGTACTCACGCAATTTATCACAACAACGACCCAGATACTCGTAAACCCAAATCAAATAATAGTGCTAAGTAGAAGTCCATTATCGCTCCGATTTGGGAAGACATTAAATCGAAGAAAGAAGGGGCAGGCATGGTTAAAAAAGTGGGTTATTCGAGCAGGATCGATTACAAATATTACGACGTTCCCAATGACTTGATAAAGCAACTCAGGCTTGTGTATAAATCTGCTCTGGCCGGCCACGACGGACATAGAAACGAGATGGTTGAAATTTTATCAGAAATGCAGCAAAGACAAATCATAACTGCTCGGGAAAAAAGGGTGGCTTATCAAAATTTAGGTTTAGGTTAAAAAAATCATGTATAAAACAAAGAACCATGGAATGAAAAAATATCAAGATTAGGTATTGCGTCAAATGTAAACGTCTCACTTCTAACGGCCCCGAGCCGTCTGTTATTATAACCGCAAAAAATAACAGGCAGATACAAGTTGTATTTTGCAAGGTGTGCAGGACGAAAAGAGCTTCCTTTATCAAATCTGGAAAAGGAATCATAAACAAAATCATAGATACGTTACCGCTCAAACTGCATTTGCCCAGCTACCAATACTGCGGTCCTTGAACCAAACTGGAAAAAAGATTGGCTCGAGAAGATCCTGGGATTAATAAACTAGATGAAGCGTGCAAAGAACACAATATAGCTTATTCCGAGAGCTCGGATTTGAAAGATCGGCACGTCACTGATGAAGTGCTCGCTTCCAAAGCTCAAAGAGTGAGAGATGATCCTTCGTTTACATGGTGGGAAAACTAGCCTCTTCGATCGTTAAGAAGATCATGAAGCGAAACTAAGGTTCGGAATGAGAAATAAAAAAAGGACCAACTCGTAAAAGAACTTCACAAGCCAACACGAAAAAATTTTTCGAGACGGAAAGTGATTATACTGGGCTTGAACGATCTATGACAGGCTGAATTGGTCGAAATGATACCTTACTCTAACCTTAAAAAAGGGTTTAACTACTTACTAACCTGTATTAACGTCATGTTGAAGTTTGCTTGGGCTATTTCCCTTATATCTAAATCCGGTATAGATGTTACCGAAGCTTTCAAGAAAACACTCGTAGGAGTGACACCCCCTAAAAATTCTATTTAGGTAGCGAGTTCTACAATAAAGACTTTAAACCACTCCTTAAACGTCACAACATCAACATGTACTCTACACACTCGGAGAAGAAAGCTAGCGTGGTAGGACGATTCAACAGAACCCTGAAAACTCGGATGTGGAAAAGATTCACCGGGTGGGGAAATTATAAATGGGTAGATATTATCGACGAGTTAGTTTCCAAGTACAAGGACACCATCCATTCTACTACGAAGTTGAAACCGAGGGAAGTAACCAGGCGGCACGAATCGTTGCTGCGACGTGCAAAACCTAAAGGACCGTCTAAAAAAACAAAGTTTGTTGTAGGAGATAAAATCAGAATTTCTAAAGTTAAAAAAAATTTCGATAAAGGGTATCTCCAAATTTTCACCAACGAAGTGTTCACCATTCGCAAAGTGCAAAAAACTGAACCGGTAACTTATCTTTTAAAAGATGAATCGGGTGAACCCATTCTCGGGGGCTTCTACAAACTGGAAATTTAACAAACATTCACTCCGGACTTATTTTTAGTAGCAAAAGTACTACGCAAGAAAAAAGGAAAAGATGGAAAAATGCTCTACTTTGTCAAGTGGAAGGGACACGATTCAAAATTTAATAGTTGGACCGATAACATTAGCAGTTTAAGCCTTCAAACCCCGACTTCCTACCTTAATATCCGATTTGGTACGCATATTTTTACCGCTTGTATTTAGACCCATATAAAATAAAATGCATCATCCAGTGGGTCCCAAAGAAATCTACTATTGAGGTTGTTAGAAGATGCTTTATTTTTGTAAAGGTTATCATGTCTTTATTTTATTACATCAATTTTCTTCATCTTTTAGCAGCGGCCTTTTTCTCCAACCTAGCTTTTCTTTGTGCAACAGTTTCTGTCGCACATTACCTAGCAATACCGATGGCTATTTTCTCCAACCTAGCTTTTGTCTGTTCGACAGTTTCTGTCGCACGTTTCTTAGCAATACTGATGGGCGTTTTCTCCAACCTAGCTTTTCTCTGTTCGACAGTTTCTGCCACACATTTCTTACGAAAAACAGCGGCTCTTTTCCTCCTACTAGCTACTATTTTTTCTTCTTCGCTTCGTTTTGTTATTTCACCGGTTGATGCTTCTTCCTCCTCATCTTTCACCAGCAAAGCACGCTCTTCAGCTTCTTCGTCCTCATTCAGATCGATTATGTCGTCTACAAAATTATGCGGTATGCCGGTTCTATAGTGACCGTGCGCTAACGTGTTTATTCCATCGTCCAACACGACTCCCTTATTGTCGTAGGGAGATATGGATGATTTTGAAATTTCAACCGTGGTGAGCTAATGATCTTTACTTAGAATGCTCAACCACGTGGCTTACGACGTTGCTTTTGAAAATAGTGCTATTTTGTAAGTCTTCGTGGCTGAGGCTTTTTTGGATAAATGCTTTACTCATCCCTTTAGACTTTCTAATGCTGTCTTCCCTGACTAAAAACGAGTACATTTTTGCTTTCAGCACTACATATTCTTTCACCGGGATGCAGGCCGTCTCATCTTTCATTTTCCCCTGGACTTGTTTGTTTTTAACGCTGTATAGAGGATGTGACGGGTCGTAATTGCTAGTGTCAAATCTATCTAGGTCAGTTTCTATATCCCGATAAAAATCGTCTGTCTCTACCTCGTAGAACAGACTGTCGGTGTCTGTGAAAAGTAAACATGCGCGGTCTCCGTATTTTGGATGCATGAACTCGTAGTGAAATTTGTACATCGTAAGCTTGGAAAGTTCAAGAATGCAGAAATAGGAGTAAGTTAGTTAGTCGTACATGTCGTTACGAAGACTGTACGAGATTTTCGTTGAGGATTTTGAACGAATCCGCGTGTAGCGGAGTACTGTACTTGACAGTATTTTTTGGATCGGTGGTCAACTTTACGGATAAACACTCTGATTTGTTTTCCATCGTTTTTCCAAATACCGAATTATTTTTCAGTTTGAAAAAAAAAATTTTCGAACGTTGTCGTTGCGAGTTGACGTTTCTCGGTGTTAAAGTCTATGTAGGATTTTACCCATTGCTTCTGACGAAATTTTAGAATTCTGTGGATGCCTTTCAGAATTAAACCATGTTTCAAGTAGTATTGCAAATTCCTGTAATGAACCACGTAGTTTTTCTTCGGAAGAAGGTTGGTCGTTAGTTTGAAAGTAGAAACGATCTTCTTGTTTCGCGCAATTTCTCTCATGAAGGGAGACACAAGTTTTAGCATTATTTTAACCTTTTCTGGCGCTAAAGAATAGTCATTGTGAATCCTTAATCCTGATTTTTTTCAGTTGGTTCCCTATATAGGATTTTGGTTCCTCTAACATCCACAATGTAGTGGATATTTTCAACATGTTTTTCCACAGGGTATGACATGTCACCTTTAACGATGGCCTTACCATGTTCAGGTTTGCGAATGTCTTTGTGGGAATAGACCTGTGAGTAGGTTTACCTATTTTTATGATTCAAACGAATTTGGAAGGAATATTCTTCTTTAAACTTAGGCCAAACGACGTATTTACGTTATATGGGGATGTATAAATCACTTTTGGGAGAATCGGGAAAGGTACGGTAATCCATCCTGTTTCGCCTGTATTATGTTTTATTTGACTCTGAAAGACCAATAAGCTAGAAATCATTGCCCAACCTTTATTCAAAGTTGATTTTAGTCAAGAGGCGAAACCAGAGTGGTCGTTTCATAGATCTACCCTTTGTTAGTTTGTTCATGGGTTTTCTTCTGAATCCACTTCTGTTGGGTTTCTGCTTTTCATCGACGACTTTCGAATCTTCTTTAACTTAAAAAAATAACAATAAGAAAGTTATTTCGGTTGCCCCAACGTAAGAAGACACAGACGGAAGACATTTCTCTTTCTGCCATTTTCTAACCTTTATACACTTTATTGCAACTTGAATCGCCCAGTGCTGAACAAATCGAAATAAATGTCTAGTTGATTCGTGTTGCTTTAATATATGATAAAGAAAAAATATATTATTAATTGCTGCAGTTTTTTTTATGACTGACAGAAGAAAAATAAACCCGCAGTAAGCTGGTAAATAAACAAACTCTCTTTGCAGCATCCACCCTTACTGGGTTTTACTTTCGTCACCATATGCCATAAAGGGAATTTTTTTATTTGTCTTATAGCGATAGTTTTGTTTCTCTTCATTCAGTTATGAAAAAAAATTGCAACAAATCAAAATCTAGTTTCATTTATCCGACTTAAAAGAAGCTCAAATCAACTAAATTTATTACACTTGGTTCAGAATTGCAATACGTGGACAGTTGCAATAATGTGGACAAAAACTGGCAAAGGGCAAGTTGCATTCCACCCATGTGTTCATACACTGGACCAGCCCAAATAACTTTATTATTTTTAATTTTTTCATGCAACGAAACTTTTAGTTCTATGAGCACTAATCCTCGGATGAAAAGAAATGCAAGCCAGAGTTTGTAATTTTCTCACAATTGTACAAGTTTGGGAAGTTATGGATAAATAGGAGGACCCCCAACTGTATAGGGCAGTGACACGACGTAGTATTATTGTATATAACTCTACGGTGGAGCCAGTAACTGGGTTAGCTGCAAGGTGCACTGCTGGGGGAAAAGCAGAGCATCTTACTGAAGCTAATGCTATTAGACTGGATTTCTTAGGCCTGAAACGTTCGATTTTTGTCGATTTGTTGGTAGTTGCTGACATTTTTAAGCAAGTGGAATCTTTATTTTCCGATTACAACCTCGTATCATAAGGGATTTGAGAAAACAACGGTTTTTTAAGCCTACGAAATCCATTCTCAAAGCACTGGCTTGACTAGAAGTGCTGTTGTTTAACTCACCATTTCAATCTAGTGCCCCTTGCAGGTATCTATCTTGTAGCCAATATGACGTCACTTGACGCTGCTCTATTGCAAGTGTTTCAGAATAAATACCAATGAATACATGACAGAAGGCAGGTCCGTAAGAGGACCACTCTTGTTTCGCCTCTTGAATATAACAACTGTCGTTGCAGCATACACTTTCACTGGTTGTCAGTGACGTCTCCTGACACTTTCGAACGGAATTTGTGTTTGTGTTTATAAATAAATGCTATGACTAAACAAAAAAAATTGCTTCACCGATTGGAAAAATAGCTTTAGAGCTATCCAAAGAAATTCACAGCTGTGAAGGTGCACAAATAAAAGACAGACGAGTTCACTCGAGCGAAACGAACTACAGTTCAATTCCAATTCCAGGAACAAGGATTGTATTTATGAATGCGTATGTGTTTATGGGTCTAGGTGTAAGTTCTTTTTCATGTTCGTATTTTGTGTGAATTTTTATTATGTGAAATAAACCGTTTTGTTTGTTCGATTAGTGATCAGCTTGTGCTAATTTATCACTCTTTAGTCCGATGCAATTAGATAATTTTTTTGACGAAAGTTTGAAAAAATTCCCATAAAGGTGAAACTTGGCAGATATGTCCAGAAATACTACCTGAGTAAAATACTAAAAGTCCCCTAAAATCCCACTGGAGCTTTCGCCGCCATTTGGCTGCCGGCTACCAAATTTTATATTTTCGTTAATATCGTATGAACTGTCACTCCTACCGCAAATTTTACGGGAAAATAAATTAAAGATAACAAAAATCTCTACAAGAAAGACCCTAATGATGTTTTCGTTAAAACCAACCAATTTTTTTCAATTACTGGTGTACTGAAAACGTGATGAATTTTGAAGAAATGGCCTCTGCCGGCTGCCAAAATACGTATTTAGTGGAGTGGAGTGACTGAAAAAAATGTCACGTCCGCCAACCAATTTGCTCCTTTTGTTTCAGTTAGTACGTGGGTAGAGAGTCAAAAAATCTCGGGTCACAATTTTTTATGCCCCCCACCCTCCAAAAAACTGTTTTTTGGCCATAACTCTTTAACCGTCAACAAACAAAAGCATAATATGAAGCACAAACATTCAGCACACAAAAGTGATATACAACTAATATGTAAAAGCAACCCCTGAACCTCAAAATCGTATTTAAAGTATATCGCCCTTAATTTGCGCGAAAACTCCCTACTTTTCAATTGGTTGTTATAGTGATTTTCGTGTTCGAAGTGTTCTAGCGAACCACCTAAAAGCCCGAAATGGACATGCTTAGGATTTTTGAAAGATGTGAATCTATTATTTCCATCAATCTTAACCGACCTTGTTTAGCTTAGATTGGGCTCGTCCTACGCCCATTTAAACGTGAAGAGTAATGGCGTAGCGGAAAAAGTGTATGGTGATTTTCGAATTCAAAGTGCGCTTGCCAGCCCTCTAATAGCCCAAAATGGAAATGCTTATGATTTTATGAACGGTGGGGATCTATTCTTTCCGCCAATCCTAACTGAAATTGATTAGCGTAGATATAAATACACATATGACCATTACAATAGCACTATGAAATTGAAACTAGCAATTACAGATACACCTTAAAATAGGCGTAGTGCGGTCCCTATCTAACCTAAACAACTTCAGTTAGGATTGATGGAAAGAATAAATCCACACCTTTCAGAAAATTCTAAGCATGCGCATTTCGACCTATTACAGGGCTTGCAAGAGCACTTTGAATTCGAAAATCTTTCGCCGCTACTCAATTACCTCTGCACCTTTAAATGGGGGCGACAGACCCTATCTCCAGTAAACAATATTTGGTAGGATAGATGTAAACAATAGATACCCACTTTTCAGAAAATCCTAAGCATTCCACTTTGAGGTATTAGAGGGCTCGCAAGAGCACTTTGAACAGGAAAATCCCTGTAACAACCAATTGAAAAAAGGAGCTTTCACGCTAATTAAGGGCGATATACTTTAAATACGATTTTTGGGGTTCAAGGGTTGCTTTTACGTAAAACACATATATCACTATTATGTGCTGAACGTTTGTGCTTCACACTGTGCTTTTGATTTGTTGACGGTTAAAGAGTTACAGCCAAAAATAGTTTTCCTTTTATGGAGGGGGGGAGTGGCATAGGATTACGAGAGAACGTTGTGTACTAACTGAAACCAAAGGAGCAAATAGGTTGCCAGATGCGAAACGTTTTTCAGCCTCCTCCTCCCACTTTTCTAAATAGGTAATTTGGTAGCCGGTGAAGGCCATTTCTTCAAAATTCATCATGTTTTCAGTAAACCAATATATTGCAAAAAAACGGTTGGTTTTAAAGAAAACATCAAAAAGGATATTTCTTGTAGAGATTTTTGTTATCTTTAATTTATGTCTCTATAAAAGTTTCGGTAAGAGTAATAGTTTGTGTGAGAATTATGAAAATACACAATTTGGTAGCCGGCGGTGGCCATTTTTTCA
>JAHWFP010015595.1:0-12808 GCA_023313725.1 Lithobius niger | reverse complement strand
ATTAGCCCGATGTCGAAAACGTGCCGTGATATTTTTTGAAGAATAAGAAGCAAAGATAAAAAAAAGGACAATGTTCTCAAAAGCATTCAAAGATGTCTTTTTATACCGCCTTCATATTCATTGAAAAACCTACTGAACATTTTCATGATGGAGGGTCTCGGGTTGGAGGTGTTCACCAGGAAGGCGGAGCTTTTTTAGAAATTTCCAATGTGAAAGTGTCATTTTTGGGGCTCCAAATCGTGTGTTTCGTCTAGTTTGGTCACTGTTTTTATCTGACCCCTCCTCCCCCTCGAGAGGACCTCAAATTCATGATCCCCAAGGGTACTCTGAAAATCCTTGGTCCCCCAGAATTTTCTCCAAACGCTCCAACTTCCCCGCACAGTAAACAATGACCACTCCCAAATTGAGAGTAGATGAATATAGTGGCAGAGATGCGCTGTAGCGCAGTACTGTTTCCTTTTCGAGCTTTTCCTACAGTATGCTTCACTGCCT
The DNA here is from genome assembly GCA_023313725.1 of Lithobius niger. NCBI lineage: Eukaryota > Metazoa > Arthropoda > Chilopoda > Lithobiomorpha > Lithobiidae > Lithobius > Lithobius niger. The sequence continues at coordinate 12,316 of JAHWFP010015595.1, read as the reverse complement.
GACAAGTTTCTCTCGCAGTGAAGTTTATTTACAGGAAGTGCATTTTGCACATAACACCGGCATTTCTACATGGATTTTCATTCTGTGTTTTTGGGTTGGCAGTGTTTATTGTTTCTAATTTACACTAGTGATCTACGGTACTTTGGAACTTAGCAACATGGTGACCTCGACAGAAGTAGTCAAGGTCATTGTCTGTATACTTACGTCCCATTTCGCCAAATCCCGTTTCGCCAAAAAGAAAGCAGATTAACAGCTTTTGCCTCAGGGGCCAGTCAAGTTTCGCCAAATCCCGTTTCGCCAAATATCGTTCACCAAATTTTAGGCACACGAAACATTTAAAACATTTAACTCGAATCATTTATAACATGATTACAAACAAAAACGTCAAGTGTGCCGTAAAAAAAGGGGTTATATGATTGAAGTTTCATTTTACTTGTTAAAATGTACACGGATAAAAATTGGTGATTTTTAATAGAAATAGTCAAATGTACAATTCAGAAAATTGAATCTGTTTAAGTGCTGTTGTGCTTTCGTAACATATATGATTGGTAAAGCACAACAGCACTTAAATTATTGTACATTTGACTATTTCTATTAAAAATCACCAATTTTTATCCGTGTACATTTTAACAAGTAAAATGAAACTTCAATCATATAACCCCTTTTTTTACGGCACACTTGACGTTTTTGTTTGTAATCCGTGTATACCTTTTTTACGGCTATGGTGTCGCGCTATAAAGGTTTATGCATGCAGTCGATTGTTGCATGCACGAAGAATGGATCTGGAGTTTACTGAGTGGCATTGTTCCCTTAATACAATGGTTAAAACAATGTAAGACAATCAAAATGATCGTTTAGGGTCCCGTAACTCCGGAATGGATGGACCAATTGCAAAAGTGGTCCCTGTAAGGTTGAAGCCCAGGGTAATTTCTGGCTCAGATCATGTTTCAGATTTCAGGTAGGTGCAGTAGGTTTTTCTGAAACCGTGTCAGCCAAGAAGAACAAGAACCAGAACAACAACAACAAGAAGTGAACAGTTTTCAAATTTATGTGTGGCTTCCTACGTTTACTCTTGCACGGAATTGCATAAACGTTGGTGTAAAGTTTGGAAAGGTTGCTATCTACTATCTGGCAAAGTTTGGTCGAAATATATTGAATAGAAACGGAGAAATTAATAGTTTTAGTTTTGCTGGAGAGAGGACTTCAATCATATATATAGTATATAGACGGCTATCGCCCTGTATGATAATGGTCAGACATTTATAGACAAACACCCGTTTTGCAGAATCCCAATCTGCAAAATAATTTGTTTCAAATTACGTGTCTCGCTCGCGAGTCGCGCTACCGCGTTAACTGCGGCTGAACACATAACATCAGAAACCACAAGTAATCACAAATTACTTCCAATTAGGCATGCCTCTTTAACTTCTGCAATATTAAATTTTTGAAGAATATTTTGATTCCGAGAAACGGGATTATTCAAAACGGGAATTCCCGTTTGGAAAAAGTTAACCATTACGTGTGTAACTCACTATTCTTAAAAGAGCACTTGGCATTGACGTACTATAGTGACGCCCAAGAATTCTAAACAATTATATTTAAAGCACTCGTTTTTTCGTCTGTATTGCCAGTTTTCAAAACGCTCATAAATCAACTGGGTTTATTCTACCACTGCTTGTGTCTGTTAAATGTTTGCCTTTTAAAGCCCCATTACATTAAGGTATTAAATTTCGTGTACGTTAAATTGTGTCAAAATCCTTTTGGCGAAACGAGATTTGGCGAAAAGGGGCTGGCCCCTGAGGGTAAAACTATTAATCTGCTTTTTTTTTTAGCGAAACGGGATTTATACTCATCTGATTCCTCACTGTTTTATCTAGACACACGCTAGTGTGTCGCCGCCAAGTAATAGTAGATCGCCCGATTGTAGACATCCGATTGTTAGAAAATGATTGTTGATGAAAAAAAGGCGGCCGCCCTAGCAGACCGTGTCTTTTAACTGAAACCAACTTATACCTGATTTCAGAATACTGGTGTAAATTCCCCATGCGGTAGAAATTGTCAAAATTCATTGTTGTTGGTGAATGGGATCGTCGACAGTGATAGTGGCTGCGGTGTCTCGAGAGTCCCTCCGTGGTGTGAAGATTTACTGTGTAAAGGTGTGGCGGGGAAGTCGACTGGTTATTCCAGGTTCCGTTGGTTTCTTAGTTGGTTGTAGTTTGTGAGGTGTTTCTGGTTGTATAGAGTGTGTGTGTTGTATATGTTGTAGGTTTGGGGCGCATGGCGGCAGGCTAAGGCCTCAATTAAAATGCAAAATGGAAATGGTTCACTAAGAGAAAGAGTATCTTTTATTGCAAAGGTTGGTCGGTTTTTTGTTACGATACACGACGATAAAAGTGACAATTATGTGTTCGTGAACACCATTGTAACTTTGTTATTGAATGATTAACGTTAACCGAGGTAGTGCCAAGTGGGAAGGGTTGCGATGATTGAGTGAACGAAGCGAACGAAAATCAGCGTCAAACCGTGTCAATTTCGCTGACGTAACGACTAATTGGGCAATGGTAAAGTGAATATTATGAATGACAAAATTTATAGACGTAAAATTCTCTAGACAAAAAAGGTATACAGCTGATGATTAGACCGTCTGATCTTTTCTTCATTCAGTCTGGAAAGTTGCCAAATCTAAAGTTCGGCAGACAGGTAAAGCGTCATATGTGGAAGTGCCTTTTTCTAAAATGGGGGTTGCAGCTAGCAGCACGTGGCTTTTAAGTGGCTCGTACGTGCCAAATTATTGTTGTAACAGGTAAAGGTAATGATTAGACCGTGAAATTCTCTGTACATTTACAAGCCTATGCAAGTTCTGACCGTGTCAATTTCACTGGCGTAACGGCTAATTGGGCCACGGCAAATGTGAATATTATGAATGAGCAAATTTATAGACATAAATTTCCTCCAGACAGAAAAGGTTGAGGGGACGATTAACGTCTGATCCTTCGTTCGTTCACATTCCTATGAAAGCGTTAAACTATGAAGCTATGAAGCGTTTCACTTTGGGCGTTAAATGAAACTTGAAGATTGCTACCACCAGTAGCAATGTTCTAGTTTTCATTTAACTTTCGAACTATTAGTAGGTGCCATTAACTTGGCTAACAGGAACAACCTTGGTGGCCTTTTCCTGGCTGAATGATATCACTACTTTGAAAGGCTGACCCTTTTTTGAAACTTGGCGGCTTCTCTTATACCAGTTTTGGTTTTGGGTGGATCGTTATTACTGTTAACTTATTTTACGGGTATTTGTTACCATATCTGGGATTTATTTATGTAGGCCCGCCTTTTGGATCATCCTGCATAGATGTTTTAATAGGCACAATGGCACTCCTGGTGGACGTGCATATAGTTTATCTAATTAACTACAGCCTAGTGGCAGGGAAGTTCGACAACCAGAGACTCCAAGATCTTGTACTCCAAGATCAAAAAATTCAAGTAAGGGGTCTAGGAAGGGAAGGGGTGGGCTTTGAGATCCTCGGAGGCCTGTAAAACAATCCATTTTAAGCAATATTAGTGCGTTTGAAACATTGAAAAAAGCCGATTTGCAGAAATTTCTTTCTGTTGCAGTGGCTGCATTTGTCTTATTTTACCAAATTTTACTCTAAGCTGGGCTGAGAATAACATTGTATAACCCGTTTAGTCCCGAATTAGTCTGGTAACTCTTTTGAAAGTTAGGTTGGTCGCGTGATTCGAGTCAGCATTCACTTGGTTTGGAGACGAAGGTGCTGACCACTGGGCTGTTGCAGCTCGCTTTGCTCGGGTTCCTTGGGGGCCTCCTCACAAAGCTCGAGGCGCATGCGGGAACTTACTTTTTGGCCCGTTTAGTTTAAGTCCTTTTTTTTTAGGACGCCAGGAACGAAAAGGTTAAGTTAAAAATTCGTCAAAATAGTGAAACAAGAGAAAACCGTTTCAGGCGTGGTTCTAGTACAAATTTTAAGCGATGTGTGTTTTCTGATGTTCGTTTTTTTTTCACTACAGTACTCCCGAAACGATTAGTAGCTTTACATTAAAAGAACGTTTCTCCCAGCGCCATTTTTCTCGATTCTTCACATCAAATGCAACCCCAAAGTTCTATTTACTTACCGTTAATCAATCCCTTGCTAAAAATCCATTTTAAAATGTGGCGTCTAGGAGATTTTCTGTTGAATAGTTAGGAACTGTATTACTGCATCCCGCACGTATATGATCCTTTGCGCGCTTATAATAACCTTCAACTGTGTGTGTGTGTGTGTGCATGAACTAATTTTTAATCGTTGGCTAATAATTAAGAGAATACAAATCTAAAATACTAATGCGGTAAAAATTAAAATTATTTATGCCAATAGATCGCCGAAGAAAAATTCTAAAATACTAACCTAAAAAAATTATAAAGTGCGGTTTTAAAATACGAAAATCATACCGGGTTTGTGACGACAAAATTAATGCGTTTATGCTGGTTCGTCTATTAGGCGCAATGCCAACTGAAACAGTAGCTGCGCTCTTCACTACGAGGAACGCAGCTACTATCTCAGTTGACCTTGGCGATGTTAACATGCGCGGATGCGGTCGGCGCGTGGCTGTTATAAGGTGGGCGGAAAGTTATACGGCAGGGGGGATGTTGCATGAAGTGCATAAACAACTTGGATTGTGACATTATGATTGGATTATTTCGAAACGCCAAACCAACCTATTACTTTACAGCAAAAACGAAGCAAGGGTAGGACTAGTCTAAGCTGGTCCTAGCTCAGACTAGCAGCTGATGAGGTTGCCAATGGTCCCAAAACGATAAGTCTCTTGAAATTGCTTTGAAGTTTCACGAGACTAGTCTCAAAAGGTCTTGTTACTTTTTTAAGTAAAGGATAACTCAGTGAAAAAAAAAACGGCTTCGCCTTTTACAAAAAAAAGCATTAGAGCTCGTATTCCCATACGCACAGCTGTGAAGGTACACATTTAAAAACAGATTAGAGTTCACTCGAACGCTACGAACTATAATTTGAACTACAATTCCTTCCAGGGAACAAGGACTGTTTTTACTCAATGGTTACGTCAGAAAGAGAACGCAGTTTGTGTTTGAAATGTTTAATGTTTGTGTGTGTTTGGGTGTGTTTGTGTATGCGCTTGCTTAATTTGTGTTTTTTTTTTAATATTTGTATATGTTTGTTGTTTTATATTTTAAGTCTGGTACGCTATATGCGTATTTTGTATACATTTATAATTTGTGAAACAAGCAGACTCCTATAAGGCAGTTTTTTTTTTGTCTGTGTTCGTGTTTGAAGGTTTCTGTTTTAATTCTAGTTCATGTGAGCAATTACGTATTCATTTTGTGTTGTATGTTTAACTTTCAATTTTGTAGTTGTTTTGCTGTTTATTGCGTCTGTTTTGAATGTCTTTGTGGGTTTAAGTTTTCGTTTTGTTTCATGTGCGTGTGTATGTGATGTGTGTATTTTTTTGTATGTGGAATAACCAACCGTTTTGTTGTTTGATTATTGACGTACATGTATGCGTGTGCATCAACTTTAATTTCGTAAGTAGCAACTAACGGAGATATTTGGATTGTATACAGTAAAGGCCTCTCCAGACAGAAGAAAATTTCGTGCGAAGCAATGCGTACCTACAAGGTCAAAATTGCTGCAATCGTATCGTTGGTGTTGCATTAAGGACCAATATTGAAGTCGTTTTTACACCATACTGCGACTCCGTGCAGCCGCGAGCAGCCAGTCTGGTTAGGGCTTAAGCCTATTCATTTTTGCATCACGGTATGCCTTCGCGCACACAGTTACAGAATGCAACGTAATGCGCAACGTAGCCTAATATAGATCAGTGGTAGTAGGGACGGGACAGGAGAAACGCTGCAGCAGCGACTCGTAACAACTATTGACGTTGCCATGGTAACGTGATTTTAGATCTAATTTTCATTTTGTAGGCCTAATTTTTTTAACGGCAGTTTTGGTTTCGTACGTAGCAGATAAGCCTAATGGAGAATTTGGTTCGATCGTAAGCCTATTCATTCATGCAACAATGCGACAAGACTCTTTTAAACGAAGCTAAGATGTTTTTGTTTTTAGGGCAGCGTTAACACAAATATTTAGGATTTCAATTCGACGATGAAATGTTATTATTTAATTTAGTTGCGTCGAAGAAGTCTATTAGCTATAAGGAGGCAACGATGTTTTAATTTGCCATGTTATTTAACTAACTTTTGACACTGAATCGAACGTTGTAAACAGTGGTCGTCAATTTCTGGTACCGTTGCGAAGTTGAAAAAAGCGACGGACGGACGGACAAAGTCGTTGCAATAGTCTTCTCAGCCGGTACGGCTGTACAGAAGACTAAAAAGCGACGGACGGACGGACAGAATGACAAAGTCGTTGCAATAGTTTTCTCAGCCGCTGGTAAGGCTGTACAGAAGGCAAAAAGCAGAATAGGAGCGTTAACAGATCTTTGTAGCACACCAGCTCTTAAGTTTCAAAAGTAACAGGTCGTGAGGCACAGAGTCGAAAGCTTTAGCCAGTCTAAGTCTACAAGGTCAATGGCAGCTCCATCGTCAATTCCAGTGGCAATACCATGTATCATGTCCAGAAGTAACAGTTCACATGGTGATCCTTTACAGATGCCAGACTGTCTTGAGAGAGAAAGATTGTTCTGTTCCAAGTGTGTTACAAGATTGCTAACAAGTACATGCTCCTTCATTTTGCAGAAAATTTAGTTCAGTGATACTGGACGATAGTTGCTTACAATATTCCTCTTCCCACGTTTGTGCAACAGTACAACTCCGTCAATCTTCCAGTCTTTTGGCACCGCCCCCCTTCGTCGGCTGTTGATGGAAACGCGAATCGTTTCGTTGTTGTTTGTTTGTACGAGCCGTTTCATTTTTTTTTTTAAATTTATTTATTTATTTAAGAGCTTATAAGGCCCGAAGCCGATCGCTCTGCTTACTACACTAAACTTAACCTACGCGTAAACCTATGCAAGCTCTACAGATGAAACAGGAGGAGCCGGGGAAACGGAAGAAAACGCATAGCACACCAAACACCATCCATCGACCACCCAACCAGGCTCCATGCTGTCACTGAAACCGTCGAGAGCGCATGGCTTCGGGCCAAGGCGTTCTGTGTAAATAAATAAATAAATGGGTTGCGGCACGGTCCAGCATTGTTGGCCACCACAAAATGTCACTATTCAATTTGCGGCTTGTGCCAATTTTCTCTTCAGGGTGACGTCAATATTTCAGTTTTTCGACTAGTTCGGTTTTTGTGCATGGCCGCTGTTTTGCTCATCACTCGACTTTCATCCCTTTAGTTGTCTCTCACTAACTCCATCACTTCTGACATTTTTTAGTCCTTCTATGCTAGCTAGTGGTCAGGAGTTTATAATTAAATTCAATGACTATAAAGGCATGGAGGAGGAGGTATGAGGTAGTAAGTTGTGTTAAAAGGGAATAAGGAGAGTAAAGGGAAACAGCAAAAATTGTACACGTCAACTAATTTGCAGCTTTGTTAGGCTCTTTTACACCACCTCTCCACCGAAAAAGGGCACTTTTTCCCGCTGCCCTCCCCCGCGCCCCTGAGTGCACGTCCCTGATTATAGGTATATTGTAAATTAACTGTGTAAAAAGCATTACTTTTATATGGGATACTGGAGATAACTTTATTTCCACTATTTACAGTACAAGGTAAATTTCCTGTACAATTAGTCGTGAAAATAAAAACTATTTCCTTTCTTTGCCCTTTAGGTTAAACCAAGTTTATTGCCAGATCAACTAAGTTTATTGCCGTACTTCAGGCTTCGACCAAGACTTTTAGACCAATATGCCAGGTAAGCATCTACTCCTTATAGTCCTATCCCTGGCCTATACCCCCGTAGGAATTTTTGAGTGAAAGGATGAAACTTGTTACAGGGGTCAGGCACATTATAGAAGATTAAAAAAAACTGAGGTAGACATATGAGAAACTTCAACAGAATTTTCCAGCCCAATTTTCCAATATGGCCGTTTTTTCGATGAAATTAAACATACCTTTATGCTTTCACCTGTGCTATCGGATTCCAAAAGAGTTACATCGGCTTCTGGATGATTAAAACATGTTTGTAATCAAGCCACCTGCACAATGATACTAAATTTATGTAAATATATCGGCCGAAAGTGGTTAAATAAATAATGTGTAAGCAAATCAATACAAAATCGTACAGTACTACTTAGCATAAAACACTTAGGGCTCGTTTACGCAACGAGACCTTCTCGCTCGCCAAAAGCTATTTGCTAAGCAACCGTTATTTATTTACGATTAATTTCCCGTTTCTATTAAACGATTGCGGTAATAGACAACAAATTAAACTGTATTATAAATAACAACACGGACAAAGAACAAAGTGCAACAGTCATTTTAGACATTGGTACAACATTGTTGCCATTTCACGCTACTTCCAAAATTTCCTATTCTCGCTGAAAAAACAGCTTCTAGCAGTGATCAAACGACGGTAGAATAAATAGCTACTCGCAGCGAGAATTCAAAATCCAACATGGCGTCCATTTCGGAGTTATCGATTCGAAGATAAACCTTCGAATGCCGGTATTCAGGAATCTGTCCGTCGTCGTGTACTGCAGTAAAAATTGTTTTCTTGTCGTCATAAATCGGCGCTGTCATGTTGCAAGCATCGTACGTCGTGTCGCGAGGCACGAGGAAAAAATTTGCGTCCGCGTTGTTGCCATGGTTACTACGTATAGACAACTTGAAAGCCGCATTCTCCGAGAAAGGCGAGAAGCAGCCAGCAGATTTAGTATTGACCAAGTAAAAGCTAGTGAGCGAGAAATTTGTCCTTGCATAAACGCGCCCTTACAGAGGTTAGCACTAAGTGATTTTCGAAACAATTAAACAATATGGAAAGAATAGATTCCAACCTTTCAGGAAATCTTAAGTATGTCCATTTAGGGCTATTAGAGGGCCACTTTGAATTCGAAAATCACAACACGCTTTTGACGCTATACTGTTACCTCTTCACCTTTAAATGGGCTTAGGACGGTCCGTATCTAAGTTAACCGATTTCGGTTAGGGTTGATGGAAAGAATAGATCACCACCTTTCAGAAAATTCTAAGCTTGTCAATTTTGGGCTATTAGAGGGGTCACACAAGCACTTTGAATTCGAAAATCACTTTACGCTTTCGCCGATACGCCATTAACCTCTTCACCTTTAAATGTGCTTAGGACGGTCTATATCTAAGTTAAACGATTTCAGTTAGGGTAGATGGAAAGAATAGATCACCACCTTTCAGAAAATTCTAAGCATGCCCATTTCGGGCTATTAGAGGGCTCCCGAGATCACTTTGAATTCGAAAATCCTCACACGGTTTCGGCGCTATGCCATTACCTCTTCACCTTTAAATGGGTTTCGGACGGTCTATATCTAAGTTAAACGATTTCGGTTAGGGTTGATGGCAAGAATAGATCACCACCTTTCAGATAATTCTAAGCATGTTCATTGCGGGCTATTAGAGGGCTCCCGAGAGCACTTTGAATTCGAAAATGACCTGACGATTTTGCCACTATGCCATTACCTTTTCACCTTTAAATGACGGTACATTTTTAATAAATTCTGATGGAAACCCATTTACGTTGCCTTTTAGACTTATATATATGTCAATCTATACCTGAGCAGGGAATCGAACCCACGACCTTTGCGACCAAAGGCCCGGATCCTACCGCTGTGCCATACTGACACGGCCTTTTTCAAGAGTCAAATAAATACAGATGCAAACTTATTTACGTTGGCTTTTGGACTTATATGTCAGACTGCCTGAGCGGGGAATCGAACCCACAACCTTTGAAACCAAAGGCCGAAGTTCTACTACTTGAGGCCGTGTCAGTATGGCTCAAAGGTAAGACTTCGATCTTTGGTTTCAAAGGTCGTGGATTCGATTCCCCTCTCAGGCAGTCTGACATGTAAGTCCAAAAGGCAACGTAAATAAGTTGGCATCTGGTTTTATTCGACTCTTGAGAAAGGCCGTGTCAGTATGGCACAGTGGTAGGACTTCGGCCTTTGGTTTCAAATGTTGTGGGTTCGATTCCTGCTCAGGCAGTCTGACATATAAGTCTAAAAGGCAACGTAAATAGGTTTGCATCTGTATTTATTAAAAAGGTATACCGTCATACACTCATTTAAAGGTGAAAAGGTAATGGCATAGCGGCAAAAGCGTGTGGTGGTTTTCGAATTCGTAGTGCGCTCGGGAGCCCTCTAATAGCCCGAAATGAATGCTTAGAATTTTCTGAAAGTTGGTGATCTATTCTTTCCATCAACCAAACCGAAATCGTTTAACTTATATACGGACCGTCCGAAGCCCATTTAAAGGTGAAGAGGTAATGGCATAGCGGCGAAAGCGTGTTGTGATTTTCGAATTCAAAGTGCTCTCGGAAGCCCTCTAATAGCCCGAAATGGACATACTTAGGATTTTATGAAAGATGGGGATCTAGTCCTTCCATCAACCCTATACGTTTAACTTAGATACGACCCTCCTAAGTGCATTTAAAGGTGAAGAGAAAATGGCATAGTGGCAAAATCGTAAGGTCATTTTCGAATTCAAAGTACTCTTGGGAACTCTCTAATGGCCCGAAATGAACATGATTAGGATTTTTTTAAAGGTGGTTATGTATTCTTTCATCAACCCTAACTGAAATCGTTTAACTTAGATACGGACCGTCCTAAGCCCATTTAAATGTGAAGAAGTAATGGGATAGCGGCGAAAGTGTAAGGTGATTTTCGAATTCAAAGTGCTCTTACGACCCCTCATTAGCCCGATATGGACATACTTAGGATTTTCTGAAAGGTGGGGGATCTATTCTTTCCATATTGTTTAACTGTTTCGAAAATCACTTAGTGCTAACCTCTGTAAGTGTTTTATGCTCAGTAGTACTGTACGATTTTGTATTGAATTGCATACACCATGTTTTTTTTAACCACTTTCGGCTGACATATTTACATAAATTTAGTATAATTGTGCAGGTGGCTTGATTACAAACATGTTTTAATCATCCAGAAGCCGATGTAACTCTTTTGGAATCCGATAGCACAGGTAAGAGCATAAAGGTATGTTTAATTTCATCGAAAATACGGCCATGTTGGAAAATTGGGGCTGGAAAATTCGGATGAAATTGAGTTTCTCAGATGTCTACCTCAGTTTTTTAAAGGGATTTACCTCCCAGCGCCGTTTTTCTCGATCCTCCACATCAAGTACGGCCCCAAAGGTCTATTTCCTTACCGTTAGTCTTTCCCTAGCTAAAAATACTTTTTAAAATGTGGCGTCTAGGAGATTTTCTGTTGAATATAATGGAACTTTATTTACGACCCATCACTATATTATGCTTTGCGCACTTACAATTACCATAACGTTTTATCTCTGTGTGTGCATGTACTAATTTGCTTATAATTACCATGAGGTCAAAAATCTAAAAGCGTAATGCGGTAAAAATTACAATTAATTATTCCAATAGATCGCCGAAGCAAAATTACAAGACGCTAGCCTAGAAAATTATAAATTGTGTTGTTAAAATACGAGAATCACTCCGGTTTGTGACGACACGATTAACGATTGTTCATCTATTAGGCACAATGCCAAATGAGACAGTAGCTACGTTCTTTCGCTGCGAAGAACGCAGCTACTATCTCAGATGACCTTTGTGTTCGTATACGTACGCCGGAGGCGAACAGCGTGAACTGTTATAAAGCAGGCAGAAAGTTATAAGGCAGGCCGGGTGTCCCTTTAAATCTACTATAATGTGCCTGACCCCTGTAACAGGTTTCATCCGTCCACTCAAAAATTACTACGGGGGTATAGGCCAGGGACTGTATCATTATAGGCCAATATCCTTCCATGTTTGGTACCAACTTTCTGCTTCTTGACTATAGACAAGATTATTTAGAAATACGATCGGGTCATTCAGGATGGAATATTTTCTGTGCATGGCGAACTCGTTGAACTAATATCAGTATGGATTGCTGAATTCTCTTTGATGGCTGTTTTGGCAATGTATCAGTCTGTCGAAAGGCCAGCCAGACACGTGTAAGTTCTGTATTTCGCCATAAAAAGAAAGTGTTGTGATACACACAAATCACTGAATTATATAAGAGGGGCGCATAGCACCACAGACAAAATCGAATGTTATTTTGCGTGTACCATTTTCACTATTGTGCTATTGCGTTTCCTGTACCACGGTTTTATGTATAAAGCTGTAGTACAGGTTTAATGGTCACAAAAAAAAGCTCCACCCGATGGTTTTAACAAGGACCTTGGGACAAACG
>JAHWFP010015594.1:4327-16641 GCA_023313725.1 Lithobius niger | reverse complement strand
GTTTGGAGCCTAACTGCTAATTAATACTAATAGTAGTACTTAGCAATACTATTTGAAACGAAAATTCAAGTAACAGAACGTAGTGAAACTACTAACATGGAAACTTTCATTGTAAAAAATTGTATTATATCAATAACAACTTTTGTTCTCATAACACACAATTATGTTCATTTTCCTATGTGAACGTTTTGCATCAGCAAACATATTTTGAATCTAATCTTTTGAATTGAAGACACTTTTAATTATAATTAACACTATTTAATTTTTAAAACTAATATAATTACATTTTACACGTTAAACACCTATATTTGTCTTTAACTGGGAAAAAGTAGTTTATCCCGGGGTGGTAAAAACCTGGTAAATATCTGGTAAAAACCATCCCTGGTGGTAAATACCATGCCAACCCTGCCTCCCAACACCATTTTTTCCGATCCTCCACATCAAGTACGGCCCCAAAGTTTTATTTACTTACCGTTAGTCAATTCTTAGCTAAAAATCCGTTTTAAAATGTGGCGTCTAGGAGATTTTCTGTTGAATATAGGGGAACTTTATTTACGTTCGTCCCGAACGTATATGATGCATAGCGCGCTTACAATAACCATGAAGTTTCATCTGTGCGTGCATGTACTAATTTGTTAATAATTACCATGAGATCAAAAACTAAAGGACTAATGCGATAAAATTAATTATTCCAATAGATCGCCGAAGCAAAATTATAAGACACTAGCTAGAAAATTATAAATTGTGATTTTAAAATACGAATCATTCCGGTTTGTGACGACACAATTAATGCGTTCGCGCTGGCATGTGCATTAGGCGCAATGCCAGCTGAGATAGTAGCTTCGTTTTTCGCTGCGAGGAACGACCAGTTGACCTTGACTATGGTAGATGCGTGGATGCGATAGGCGCGTAGATGTTATAAGACAGGCGGTATGTTGCTTTAAAGCTATTTCGAGCAGGTTGCTCGAAAATAGCGAGAAACTATGTCCTTTTAAATGTACATTCATTCTGCCTTATGACAGCCACGGCAGATCGCCATCGCACCGTTTCAGGAGATTCGGCGTAATAATACAAGGCCAACTGAGATAGTATCTGCTTTCCTCGATGCGAGGAACGCAGCTACTATCTCAGTTGGCATTGGGCGTAATGGAAGAAACAGCATGAACGCAAAAATTGTGTCGTCGTAAACCGGAATGATTTTCTTATTTTAACATCACACTTCATAACTTTTTAGGCTAGTATCTTAAATATTTCTTCGGTGATCTATTGGCATAAATATTTTTAATTTTTACCACATTAGTCTTTTAGATTTTTGATCTCATGTTAATTATTATAGCGAACGATTACAAATTTGTACATGCACACACACACACATAGATGAAACGTCATAGTTATTGTAAGCGTGCAATCGTGTAATCACAGGATGGTATTAAATTAGTTCCCAATATTCAACTGAAAATCTCGTAGACGCCTCATTTTAAAACGGATTTTTAGCAAGGGATTGACTAACGGTAAGAAAATAGACCTTTGGGGCCGTACTTGATGTGGAAGGATTGAGAAAAATGGGGTTGGGAGGAATATACCTTTAATTGTTACTTTAAAAAGTTTTTGCAACATTTACATAGGTTAGAGGCAAGGTCAGTAAAGAGCTAATATAGAGTGAATGTAGCAAAACCGTTTCTCGCGAAGGGAAAAATAGGAAAATGAACGCCTTTGCAACATTTACACACGTTTGAACTAATGTTGCAAAAATGAGCCAAGGAAATCCAACCAGAAGGAATGTACCTTTACGGTGTTTGCTCTAAAATCAGATTTTATAGTTTGAAAAAACTTTGTCATGTTAGTTTCGGAGTTTAAGGGCAGATTTATGCAACAACAATTTTCTCTCTCGCAAGCTTTTAATTCGTTAATACTAAATCTTCAAATTCTGGCTGCTTCTGGCCTTTACCGAAGCATCGGGCTTTCGAGTTGGCTACACATATAGTAACCATGGCAACGACGCGAATTCGGTGTGCCTCACGACACGAAGTACGATGCTTCCGGTGTGACAGCGTCGATTTATGACAACAAGAAAACAATTCTTACTGCAATACAGACGACAGACTGATTTCCGACTGCCGTCATTTGATTGTTTATCTTCGATTCGACAACCCCGAAATGAACGCCATGTTGGATTTTGAATTCTCGCTGCGAGCAGCTATTTATTTTACCGTTGTTTGATCACAGAGCTAGAAGCTGTAATTTGAGAGAGAATAGTAAATTTCCGAAATAGTGTGTAATGACAACTATGCTGTAGCAATTGTTTAAAATTAGTGTTGCACTTTGTTCTTTATCCGTGTTGTTATTTATAACACATTTAATTCGTTGTTTATCAACGCTTTCATTTATTTGAAAGGGGGGCAACCTGATCGTATAGAAATAACGGTTGCCTAGCAAATAGCTTTCGGCGAGCGATAAGGTCTCGTTGCTTAAACGCGCCCTAATACTCTCGGATGTATTCTATAGTTTATCGATATTGTCGTGAAAGCGTGGAAAATGCGGTATGGAAATTTCCATAACCTACCCTGCAGGTGAACTGGAGTGGGCGTTGCTGGTGTACCTCCGCCTTGCTATATAGCCTACTAATTATTGATAACAGCATTCCGTTGTTTTGACGTGCCCATTATGAGCATAATCGAGTGTCGGGGTAATACGACACAACAATTTTTTTCCCCGGTAATGTTAAAAAAAAAAAAAACTTTTCTCTATGAAACTAATTTTGAGCAATTTTATTTAAAAGACAGTATCGTTTCTTCTTTGGCTTGGCCTGCAATTCTGATGTTCTATGAGGTTGGGTTGGGTGTCCGCAGTAACCATGGTAACGATGCGGGCAGGATAAGCAATGCTCTCCTGAGCAATGAGCAGGATAAGCAATGCTCGACATGAAGTATGATGCACGTGATATGACGGCTCCGTTTTATGACAACAAGAGTATTATGGCGGAGCGATTTCTGAGTGGTTTGTTTTCAATTCGACAAACCTGAAGTGGTTACTATGTCGGATTTTCAATTTCCGGTGCGGCATGCTTTTCGACCGTCGTTTGATCACGGCTTGAAGCTGTTCTTTATCTGAGAAGAAGCAAATTTTGTAAATAGTGGAAAATGACGGCAGTGTTGTAACAATGTTTAAAATTATTACTGTTGCATTTTTCTTTACCCTTGTTACTCATAATAGCCTTCACCTAAGAAACACCCCGTCTAACCATAATCGAGCATCCTGCGCGAATAGCTTTTGCAACATTTACGTAAGTTAGAGTGAATGTAGCAAACCCGTTTCTCACAAGGGGAAAAATAGGAAAATGATTGCCTTTGCAACATTAACACGAATCTGAAGAATAGTGTTGCAAAATGGAGCCACACAAGAAAGCCAAGCGGGAGGAATGCACCTTTGAAAAGGACATAGCTTCTCACCGTATTCGAGCATCCTGCGCGAAATGGCTTTTGCAACATATACGTATGTAGCAAACCCGTTTCTCACAAGAGGAAAAAAAGGAAAATGATTGTCTTTGCAACATTTACACGAATCTGAAGTAATGTTGCAAAATTGAGCCATACAAGAAAGACCAGCGGGAGGAATGTACCTTTAACTGTTCATGAATTATCGCATTCCTTTAATAGAAACTGGAAACTCATCGTGTATGTTCGATGAACTAGGAAACAGCTTTCCGCGAGCGAGAAGTCATTTGTTGTATAAATACGCCCTACGTCTTCTATCAGCGAAGAAGTGCGATAACAGTAACGTTGGCAGTGGCCGTTGTAACCGTTTACCTCGACTTATGGCTCTTGGCAGTTCGTATCATTTTAAATTTGTATTATTTGAATAGCCAGCCTTGATATCGAATGAATATAATAGCTGACCCATGAGATGTCCACCTTCAGTTTGCCTTTATTTGGTCATCCAAGTGGCCTAGCGTCCGCCCTCGCACAATCCCAAGCGATTTGGCGGCAAGTGGGAGGGGATCATGGGATTCAAGTGACATCCGAGTTCATCATTCTCTCTCTCTCTCTCTTCTATTTTCCAAGTGGTAGACTCCCCATCTTCCGTCCCCACCCCGGAGGGAAAGGTCAATGGATTCTCCCTAGCTTTGCTTGTAAACTAGACGACAATATTGCGGTGTTGTGACTCGTGTAAACTGCCCGAGGGCCTTGTCCGGACTCGTTTGCCCCGCTGCGAGCGCCATTATGATGGCGAGATAAGTAGGCTTACTTCATGGGAATTATTTCAAGGTTGGAAATATTCGTTATTTATATTGGTTTTATAAGTTTTTTGTTCACTTTGTTAGTGTTTTCTCCGAATTATTTTTATTGTCAGATGCCATTCCGAAACCTACTTACGGAATACTTGTTCAAAATTTTCATTTCTAAGGTGTTTGGCATTTATCGAGCACCGAGCTAACGTCTCACCCGACTGTGTGTTACGTTATGAAGTATTTATTATTCTTGTGACTGTGCGGATTTTTGCCTTTCCCTGTTGTTTCTATAGGTTGGGTTGAGTTGCCTTGGGTTGAATTTCACCGGGCAGGGAACTCATTTCATGTCGGGTGAGTTTCATAGCAGTTTGGCGGGGTGTTTACCCGTTTCGCCCAACTAATCGCAACTAACCACAACTAATCGCAAATTTCTTCCAGGTAGGAATACTTCTCTAATATTGAATGTTTGAAGAATATTTTCATTAGGCTAAACGGGAATCTGCGAAACGACGGGATTCCCCCTTTCACCAAATTTTAAGATGCTTAATTTTCGGTGAAACGGGATTGGTGAAACGGGTATCCACCAACGGCGAAGCTTCCGCATATTGGAACATTTAGGGAGTCTCCCCTTCCCACTTTTTTTTTTTGCGTGAAAACAGAAGTGCCATAATGTTAAATGAATCCGCGAAAATATGTAAAAAAAAAAAAAAAAAAAAAAGTACTTTAAGAAGCCAGATGCGGCGGTGATGTAAGATGCCGTAAGATGCATCAGCTTGCGGATCTCCACCTCCTGCAAGGGCGGATCCAAGGCAAATAAACATGGAAAAGTTACCGAAATTTTTGGAAAAAATGCGCGAAAACGTAGAAAAAACATTCTGTCGCCCCCCTCCAAGACTTCGTTTTGGAACCGCCCTTGCCCCCCCCCCCTTGACCGTGCTGGGGAGCTAACAACGCTCCCCAAGACCCTTAACTCTTCTTAGTTTCTTCGAAATTAAAAATCCCCTAGTGATGGAAGAACAACATGTCGAGCTATAGTTACTTTTACATCAACAGACGACTTTCGGACTTTCGATCGGTCGTGGGATTCGATCCGGCGTCCACTTGGTTGATAGCCGACCATTCTGACCACTCGGTTGCGCTTGCTCCCTTTGTTCAACGCCCTCGAGGATCCATCAGAGCCCGAGCGAGGCGTTTTATTACCGTTCACTTCGTGGTGTGTGTGTGTGTGCGCTACTTGACTGCAGTGATCAATACGAAATGGGTGAGGGCGTATCTGTAAGCTTTTACCATAAACAAATATATCTGAGGCAGCGAGACCTCAAAAATTGACTAGGCGTGAAGGGTTTTTTTAACTCAACATTTTATGTGCGTAACTAGTTGAGTTTACTTCGGTACAGTATAGTGTACAAGAAAATAATTGGCAAAAGACGAACCTGACACCACAAGAGCAAATGCCCCGAGATGCCCGCGTTGTAGGGAAAAGTCGCACGAACGAAAAAAAAAGAGACATTTTCTTAAAAAAGGAATAAAAACAGTAATTAGTGTGGAACACAGAGGGTTTCCGAAATCAAACAAAGCATGATTAAGAAGAACAAATTAATAAGAAAAAAAGTATTAAAAAATGTACGAGTATGAAAATGCTACCTAATAAGAAAAGTTGTCAGCATTGCTAAGGTCATATATAGGGGTTTGATCTAATGATCGCTTAAATGATTTCAGCACAGTAATAAGTTTAAAAAAAAAATTAAAACAAAAATTACTACCCCGATAGTAACAGTATTTGTGGAGTCTTTTCCTTAGCAACTTTTGGTTGTACGGTATAACAACAGCATTCATTCCTAGTACGGTAATCAGTAACAAGACCAGTAGAAAAATGAGCACAGCTTTAAAAAAAAATTAATAATAAGGGCTTTACAGACGTACATATGGCGGGTTGGCAGAATACCTGTTAACAGGACCCTCTCATCTATTTTCTTGCCTCCCCACGAGGAATTTGATTTTGCAACACATAATGTATACTAGACTGAATGAAAGCAGCAAAACCACCTCACAACTGGGAAAAATAAACAGTAAAATGAATGCGTTTGCAAGGTAGAAAAGAAAAAATGAAGGAAATTTGCGCAACACAAAACCTGCCATGATTAATTGATGTGGGCCGCTTCGGTGCTCAAGAAACAAGGTGTTGACTTTGCTTAGGCCTTTTAAGCTTTTTTTTCTGAACCAACAAAACTTGTTAGGGATTCTCTCCTAGTCTGACCTCGGTTCAGTTAAATCTTGACGTAAACCCAAGACAAGCTTGTTTTTGGTTTCTAAATTTTCAAGCTGGCCTGAGGCGAAATAGCTAAGACATACTTGGCCTATCGGTAAGGATATTTCCTTCTGGACCCTAGGCCAGAAGGCAATGCGTATAGTGTCTTTTATTTGTTTATTTAGTTACGTATATAACATTCATCGACTGTCTCAACAGAAACAGGTGTCAATACGTAATAATCCATCCAAAACCAAAACTGGTATAACAGAAGCCACCGAGTTTCCAAAAAGGGTCGGCCTTTGAAAGTCGTGATATCATTCAACTAGTGAAAGGCTGCCAAGGTTAATTCTATTAACCAACTTAATAGCACTACTAATAGTTCGAAAGTTTAATGAAAACTAGAAGATTCCAAAAGGAAACGTTACGAAATGCAATCGAATTCCTAATCGCATCATATAATGTGGACCCAAACTTAAAAGGACATTCCTCCCAGCGCCATTTTTCTCCATCCTCCACATTAAATACGACCCCAAAGTTTTATTTACTTACCATTCGAAAATGTGGCGTCTAGATTTTCCGTTGAATATTGGTAACTTTACTGCGTCCCGCACGTATTTGATCCTTTGCGCGCCTACTAGGGATGGGTGATAATGAAATTTCAACTACGCGATTAATGCAGCACCTTGATATGCGATATTTGCGATTATTGCGATATGTCTCAACGTGTAGGCCAAGCTCTCTTAATTTTAATCAATTGGTCATAACAGCTCTATCCCTACAGTAAGCCTACTTACTATACATGTTTTGGCCTAGCAATATTACGACTAGGCCTAAATGTACATACATAATAGGCCTCGTTAGTATCATGTTAATACAAAATTATGAAAAAAAATTATTCCTATCTATTCAAAATAATTACGTACTTTCAAATGTTTTAAGTATTTGAAATACCATACAAGCCGTAAGCCAATCCCACAAAAAAGACATTACTTAAAAAAAAACAGTGTACACAATCCGAACATTTTCTCCACAGTTAAGTGACTTGTAAAGATGTGAAAATATTCATATTAATTAATCAACAGACAAGCACTTTGTGTTGAAACATTAGTCCTGTTAAACTCAGCAGTCAGTAGCAATTTCTCTTGTCCATTTGGAGGCCATTGTTTGTTGAAAATTAGATGGTTTATTAGACATAACTTCAGGACGGTGCAGCTAGAGACTGGTGGCTTGCACCAATGGAAAGCTGGCGAAAAAACTATTAAAATGGTGTATTTGAACATCATACAGCCGAAATAAGCTCAAAGCTGCGATGATCGCGAAACACGAAAAGCTTTGCGATAACACTATCGCGTGTGTTGTATATCGTGATAATATCGAAATATCGCAATATCGCCTATCCCTAGCGCCTACAATAACCATGACGTTTCATTGTTTCCGGTTGTGACGACGCAGTTTTTGCGTCAATGCTGCACGTGACCCGCAATTCGTCTGCTAGGCCAGCCGTCGATGACGAGAAGATGAGGGCGGAAGTGACGTTGTACTACGCCGAATCTTGCGACGGCAGCGCAGGACACACGACTACGCGTGGCTGTTATAAGGCAGGCCGGATGTTGCTTTAAAGGTACATTCCTCTAGAATATTTTCTGTTGAATATTGGGAGCTCATTTAGTAGTATCCTGCGATTATATGATCCTTTGCGCGCTTACAATAACCATGACGTTTCATCTCTAAGCATGTACTAATTTTTAATCGTTTGTTAATATACCATGAGATCAAAAATCTGAAAGACTAAGGCGGTAAAAGTTAAAATTATTTACGCCGATAGATCGCCGAATGAAAAATTATAAGATACTAGCCTAAAATATTATAAAGCATAATGTTAAAATACGAAAGTCTTACCGGTTTGCGTTCATGCTGTTTCGTCTACTACGCCCAAGGCGTACTAATAGTGATTTCACACGGAATAATGTTTGCGTGCCATGCCGTGCCCGCGGATTTCACACGGAATAATGTTTGCGTGCCATGCCGTCCCATGCCGCGCGCAAGCAAGCCACGACGGCCGCTACGCAACAACCGGCCAGCCCGGGCTGGCGCTGCTCGGCACGCTTTAATTATTCCGTCTGAAATCCGAACGCGCGCCGTGCCGCGCTAGCTGGAAATGCTAACAAAGCTTCATTGTAGTTAAAAATTTCCCGCCACCGGTTGTTGTCAAAACAAGGAGGCCGACAACGGCCGCTTGTAATTAAACCGTCTGAAATCAAGTCGCGCTGTCCCTCCAGAAACTGCTAAAGAGGGCTGGCCGCGTCCGGCCGCGGCCAGCCCCCAGCCCGAGACTAATTATTCCGTGTGAAATCACTATCAGATAGTAGCTGCGTTCCTCGCTGCGAGGAATGCAGCTACTTACTCAGTTGGCCTTCTATTACTATGCGTGTATGGTAACATCAAAAGTATATAAAACCAGACAACAACTTTCCATAATTTGCTTTTGGTAACATGCGCGAATGGCGATCTGCACGTTTCTGTTATAAGACAGGCGGAATGTACCTTTTAAAGTTTCCAGATAGTCCTTTTTGTCAAGGTCTGTGGACAAGCTTGTCCATAGACCTTGACAAAAAGGACTAGCCCATCTGGAAACTTTAAAAGGTACATTCTGCCTGCCTTATAACAGTCCTCTTGTTATATGATGACCACTGTTTTCTTATTCAAAGAAAGTGTTGTCTAACTTCAGGTTGAGTTAAAAATGCCTGCCACCATGTTGACTTTCCGGTATGAATCAGTTTTGCAACATTAGTTCAGACGTATGTAATGTCGCAAACGCCTTTATTTCCTGTTCGTTCTCCCCCTCCCCTCCCCACGTACGAGACCGTTAAAGGGACACCCGGCCTGCCTTATAACATTCCGCGTGACACCTAGACGCCACATTTTAAAACGGTTTTTTTTTAGCAAGGGAAAGACTAACGGTAAGTAAATAGACCTTTGGGGCCGTACTTGATGTGGTGGATCGAGGAAAATGGCGCTGGGTGGTATATCTCTTTAAAATGCTACATTCACTCGAACGTATGTAAATGTTGCAAAGCGTGGAATGCACGAAAATATCGGATAAGTTATTTCCTTTTAAGTAATGTTTTGCTTGACCGTAATGTATAACCTCTACCCTAACCTAAGCATCAAACGAATTCGTTTTTGTTTACTAATAATTTTATCAACTATAAGTAGCTAGGCCTACGTTTCAGACTGGCTTTCCTGTGAGAATCTGTTTTGCTACATTAGGTCAAACTAAATGTTTTAAACTTGTTGCAAACACGGTCATTTTTCATCACTTTTTGTTGCATTCACTCGTATCTATGGAAATGTTGCAATAACTCGTGGGATACTGGAAAATAAGAGGATCTGTCCTTTTAATCGCAGAAAATCCGGTTTCCTTATTGCCTTTTGCCTTAAACTACGTAACAATAACGTCAAGCTAAAAATATCTTCAATCTTCTTGTGATTATGGCCTGTTGTTAATCATTACTCTTTTGTGTGAATTTAGTAGCTCTTATCGGTTCAAAATTAGACTTAAGCGACGCAGAAGTAAATACAAGCTGCTTCATAAAATGACGTCAGCCGCGAGTGCCACGAAAGTTCGGATGGTGATTTCCCTTTTTGCAGAATTCCGTTTCACCGAACCAAAGAATATTCTGTGAAAATTTAACATTTTAACATTAGAGAAGTTATTAGTTAAAGATGCATTCCTAATTGGAGGGATCGAGTTTGTGATTGGTTTCGGTTTCTGATTTTACACGTTTTTAGCAGCAGATAGCGAGGCACGTAATTTGAAAAAAAATTATTCTGCCAAAAGGGAATTTCCGTTTCGAATCCGTTTTATTTCCTGCAAAACGGGACATGACAGTTCGAATTAATTCTCTGCGCCCCCCCCCCCCCCACACACCTTACCCTCAATAAAGAAAAGGACAGGTACGATAAGCCTACTCGACCCAAAATGTGGAATTTTCAATTTATTTAAGCTGCCATTCGTTACGTTTACACGATTGCTTGAAAGCGGCCTCTAGCGGCCAGAAATGGTACTAAAAATGAAAATAGTCTGACTTTAATATTGTGAAAAAAATATTATCACTATAATCATTATTGTAAGAAAATGTTTATTACGACGGTTTGAGTTGCTATTTTTTTGTATTTAACAGTGTAAAAAAATGTTTATTATGGCAATATTACAAGTTTAATTTTTTTTTATTTGTTCTTGAAAGATTTTAAACACAACCATCTGTCCCATTCTACCACGCGACGTAAAAGTCTTGTTATAAACCTTTGCAGTTCAATCTCTGGCTCCAAGCTTTACCCCATGTTTTTATGCAAGATTTTCACGTGTTCGCTGCTTTAAAAGCATCTTGGTAAACTACCCCCTTCGCTTGCTACAGGCTTGATATAACAAGATGGGTGTTGCTAGATGGTGCCACGGTATATTATAGGGACCTTGGATTATACGTAGCTTTGGTAGGGTCGTTCCACGCGACACTACGTAGTAGTGCGAGATTTTGCGAGATGCATCCGAAAATCTCGATCGCATCTGATGTCGGTGCTCCCATTTCGCGCCATTTTACTGATGAATCGACACAAAATTGGACTAACAAACGAAAGAAAACTTTTCATGAAACGTAAGGTGGACCGCTCCAATTCTGTAAATTGTTTTAAAGTGCATTAACAATCGACAACGCGACTGAAAATACGCAACGTGTTACATCGTGTCAACAGACTGAGAGGACCGTTACAAGCACGCCATTGTTTTGTTTTCGAAGTAATGACGTCATCTACTCTCATCTTGGGTACTCTCGCAAAACGTTGTAGTTTTGTTGTATTCTAACGCTCAGTAAAGATTTGAGCGATCAAATATTTCACGATTATTCATTAATTTTGTTAAAAACTACTGCTAGTTGAAACAACCCTCTTTGTTAGCTGCGACAAAGCAAGCGTCGTCTGCTTCGAGGATGGGTTTGGGGAGCAAAGACATCACCAACTGTGGCATCTTGGGTAATCTCGCTCGTGTATATTTTACTAAAGGAAATAGCTTTGTTTCAGTTGATGACCGACCCAATAGTAGATCCTCGAGCTCTCGGTTACTGGGATACACCTGGCCAAAGCCTCCCGAAAGTAAAGGCCCCATCACTTCGCCTTACACAACGCTCCGCTAAAAGGCAGGTTTGCTAAGTGGCTCCATCCGTTGACAGTCAAAGTCTCCAAATCCTCGTTAGTTTGCAGGTTCGCCGCTTGGTTGCGTCGCGTCGCGTAGCACATGGTCTTCACGCTTTATTATAGGCGCAGTTTTTGTGTTTTCCCCAGATGGGGGCTTGGACCTGGCCCATTGCGGAAGCAACGCATCGTTACATGGAAATGACTAGAGAAACGTTTGCGAGTCATCCCCCAACACAGCTGGGTGGGAGGGCTATAAACAGCTGGGCGTCTGGTGGTTAGGAGTTCATGACCCTCCTTTTGTTTGGGATCCCAATGACAATACGTTATCATGCTGGGAAGCTGGATGAAAACGAGGAGGAGACTTCAATGCTTCTGCCTAGTTGAGAGAGGGGGCGGGGGAATTGTTTACATGATGCGCTACCTCTAGCGTCATAATCGTCTAGTATAGAGTATGTCATATGTGTAGTGCGAGTCGTCTGTAGCTATAGGTCAGTGGGCAGCGCGCAAATAGCCATTAAATCAACAATCCTAGATGTACGCGAAGCGCGTAAAACAATGCACGCACGCAACAACGAGGAAGACCGTGGGGGGGGGGGGGGGGAAAATTGCCAACAAACAGCCGATGACCCGCCCGCCAAAACCACC
>JAHWFP010015588.1:0-16476 GCA_023313725.1 Lithobius niger | reverse complement strand
GGACCACAGTTCACTAGTTTAGAATTCCAGGAATTTATGAAAGTGTGTGGCATCACACACATTCTTGGCATTCCATATTTTCTAGAATCCAATGGAGAATTATCTACGAAAGTTAGTCTACAAGAAAGTTTTAAATGTTAATGACGTGTTAATTTTTTTTAACACAAGCTCTTAACACCGACCGGAAGCAACTACGATTTCATCAGTGTTTGAAAAATATAACAGGCGAGATGCTAGCGTTGTCATCAGCTGATAAACGTGTGTGCCGCTCCCAGACTGTTTGGGATTTTCGGGAAATGTTGGTAGAGAATCTGCGATGCCGACAAACCTGTCCTTCCTAGGAATCCAAACTGTGAAACAAGATAGCCTCAGCATTATAGTCCTTGATTAATCTGTGGGCTTAGGCAGATGGCAGGCAGCAATATTTTTTAGCATTCACTTTTGGCTCTCATTGCTATGTTTTTCTTGTTCCATGTTCTGAATTACTCGTACATGTTTTACATAGAGTAAAAAAAAAAAACTGGATAATTATTTATTGGGGGGAGAAAGGGAGTATAGAGATTATATTTGTGGAGAGTTTATTTATTGTACTTAACAAGGATGGGGTTAAGTGTTGAATGTTTTAAAACATCATCAAAATGGATTAGCTGCGATTATTTGTGTAAGTAACATGCATAGTTTGCCTGCCCTCACAATATTTCGTGGGGAAGAAGGTGGTGTTTGTGCTTGCCAATTATCAAGCCACCTCAAGTGGCCTTGAATGCTCTGACTGTAGCAAGCCTTACAAGCCATTAGGTGGCTTACTGTTCTGTGCATGCATTATGTAAGTTGCACTCTGGGTAACGAGAGTGCACTATATACTATGAAGTCTATAAAAGACCCAACCAGGGCCATTTACCTGGCTGACAGTTAATCCAACATCTGCTTCCTAGTTGAGTCCTTTCTAGGTTAAGCCTTCTGGGTGTCACCTCATGTTTAATGTTTAATGTGGAGACAAAAATGTTAGCATACTTTGTCAAGCCAACACTGTGAGAGCAAATTTCTTAAAGCAACATCTGGCCTGCCTTATAACAGCCACACGCGTCATGTGTTTAGCGCTGCTGTTGCAAGATTTGGAATGCTACAACTTCACTTCCGCCCTCATTCTCGTGATCAGATCAACGACACGGAACGACGTCTGGCCTAGTAGAAGATTTGCGGGTCACGTGAAAGCATTGACGCAAAAACTGTGTCGTCACAACTGGAAACGAAACGTCATGGTTATTGTAAGCGTGCAAAAGATCATATACGTGCAGGACGCAGTATATAAAATTACCAATATTCAACAGAAAATCTCGTAGACGCACATTTTAAAACGGATTTTTGGCTAGGGCTTGACTAACGGTAAGTAAATAAAACTTTGGGGCTGTACTTGATGTGGAGGATCGAGAAAAATAGCGCTGGAAGTAATGTCCTTTTAAGACTAAAACGTTGTTTTGACCAATCCCTTTCACTGCAATACATATATTAGGGTTGAAAATTGGAAAAGATTCCTCTTGCTGAAATTTGCATCAGCTACCAACAAATCCAAAAAATGGCTCTGGACGGAACGTCCTTTTAAGCCTAAAACGTTGTTTTGTCCAATCCCTTTCACTGCAAAACATATATTAGGGTTGAAAATTGGAAAAGAAAAGATTCCACTTGCTGACATTTGCATCATCTACCAACAAATCAAAAAAATTAGCATTTTTAGGTTCAAGAATTCCGCTGTCACAGCATTGGCATGACAACTACGTCAATGTTTTTACCTCCACGTTTATCCAGTGCTCTTTGCAGCTATCTCAACGACTGGCTCCATGCAGATGCCAATTGCGCAGTAATTCAGTTGCGATCGTAGTTTCTGATATCAAAACAGGGAAAGGATTTCTGCTAACTCACAACAAATGAAAATTGCAAAAAAACTTGCCCACAAAACTCATTAAGTGTAATGGTAAAGTACCAAACCATTCAGCAGCCAGTCACATGGCAGTCACACACATGCATTTTGTCATCACTAGGAGGACGTGTTGCCATCCCTCAGACGATATATTTTCAAGCTTTAGAAAGCAGCGAAACCACTGTTGGTAAGGCTATTTTTGCTGAGATCGTTGAGAAAGCAAATGTTTCGCGCTATCTTCAACGTAAGAGGCGATGGTTTCGACCAACCCTGTCGAATGTCAATCCAGTAGCAGTCACCACTTGGCCAGTAGACCTTATAAAGCACTCGCCATTTTACAATATCTCCTCGCCACATACCAATGATATTTTGCACGATGCATGGTTGTTCTAATTCATGCATTTACGAAATTGTAAAATACTCTTTAACTCCAGTATTAATGAAGATAAAGCAGTTACGTAGCCCTTATAAATCTGAGCATAGCGCCGCAAATCGTTCGTCTCTAATTTCTATGGTTCCCGAGATATCGCTCTTTGAGTGTCATTCTCTATTGCTAGTCGCCATTTTGGCGAGTACGGCTAAATTTCAGGTCGCCAACTGCTGATTTCCATTCGCCAAATGGCGAGTGGCGACCGACATTGGAGAGGGTTGGTTTCAACCGTTTTTTTCGCCTATAAGTAAAGAATTAATTGAAATTTTAATCATCCAATTCTGAGAACATTTAAAAGCAATGTGTAAAGTTTGATATCAATAGATGCTGAATTAATTTGCCAAATGCAAGGCGTTTCACATTTAAAAAAAAATTACTGTACGACCAGGGTAAATTTAGATTTATTGTTTGGAGTACAAAGTGAGCTCTGCTCTTCAGTTATACGATGCAAAAAAAAAACTATGTTTAAAACTTAGACGATGTGAACAAAAGGTCCTGGACTCGAATCCCATTTAGGATCGTTGACTTTACTTTGTTTCTCAAAAGGCTCATCTTTTATGCTGATGGTCTACTTGTTTTATTTACTTTCGATTTGTTTTTGTGTTTTACAGGTCCAAATCATTTTCGGATTGTTGGCTTTAACCTATGTGCTTGCCATCCCGTTTGCTTTGCTAGCCGAATATCCATTTTATCGCCTGGAGAGAGTAATTGAGCAAAGACTAAATCAGAAACAAATTACAGTGTACACCAAAAAACAGAATTAGACATCAAGTTTTGCCATCAGTAAATACAAAGATACACGTACATAATTCCAGCGCATACTAGACCTAAATGTCCGACTGCCTAAGCAGGGAACTGAACCTTCGACCTTTGAGCCAAAAGCCCTACCTACCACACAGCCATACCGAGGTGGGCATCTTCAGAAACCGACAGGAAAATCTTGTTTTGAATTATCACAGTGGGTCACCTAGCCTAATTCTATATGTCGTCTACATACAATCACGTTTTTTTACCAAGTGACATTTAATTACTAGTTTAATTACATATAATTACTATTTCATATTAATTTGTAAGAAATTAAATAAAGTGAATAGAAAGACCAATTTTTCTCCGTTCTGTAAAACCGATCACCTTCTATTTGTGTGTTTGTAATGTTTTCTTTTTGTACATTAATTTTGTTTTGTTGTTTTGTTGGTTAAACTATTCAGCATGCCAGGGGCGACTGGGTGTAGGGGTTGCAACTGCTCTCCCAATCAGAGCTGTGCGGAAGAAAATAGTGTTAAAAGGTTAAATTTGCTGGCCCCCATGTAGGCCAGCTGAAATTTGGTTCTTTTGCTATAAGAAAATACTATACCTGTTAATTTTTGCATTTATGCTCTCGGATGGTGACTCCTTTTACGGATGATGACTCCTTTTCATCACCCTTGAATCACATTAGCAGCGTACCACAGGGCTCCGTTTTGGGCCCATTGTAGTTTGTGGTCTACTTAAACAACTTATCTTGTAATCCTTCATCTGTCTGTAATTCAAAGTTTGCAGATGATCTTAAGATCGCTCACGGCTGTTATTGATATTCATGATGGCGCGTTGTTGGCCTCGAGATTGACTACGTTACCAGTTGGTCGGTCAAGTGGCAACTGCCAATTTCTTCAACCAAATGCCAAATCATGCATATTGGAAATTCAAATCCAGGGACATCGTATTATCTTGATAATTGCCCCCTTACTTCGGTTAGCGCGACTAAAGATCTTGGGGTCTGGTTTTGTGATGGATTTAAGTTCAGCCTGCACTAGCGCAAACTTACTGCATCTGCGTATGCGCGCGTAGCTTTGATTAACAGATGCTTTTTGTCCGGTGACCGCGAAATCAAAGTTTGGGCATTCAAGATCTAGGCCTATGTCAAACCAATTTTGGAGTACGCTAGCCCCGCTTGGTCATCTTACTTGCTTCATGACATTGATGCAGTTAAGGCAGTCCAGCGACGGTTTACCAAGGCATTGCCTGGCTTGCGCAACCTGTCATATGGAAGATGTCTGCAGATCCTTAAACTTTACCCACTCGAACTACGGAGAATCAAAATTGATCTTATTCTTACCTACCAATATAATAATGGTGTAGTTGGGGTGGATATGCCTTTTTTTGACCTGTCGGAGTTAAATCGGACTAGAGGTAATTCTCTGAAGCTTATGGTGTAAACATCACATTTAGATTGTAGACGTAATTTTTTCGCATTGCGCGTGGTTAGGATTTGGAATTCTTTACCAGGCGAAATTGTCACCTCGCGGACAGTTCATACATTTAGGAGCCGCCTCAGCTCGTTTAATATAGATTTTTTATGCGTCGGACTTATCCTCCGAGTTAAACATGTAATGTTGCAGATGATTCCGCTTTTCATAAGTCTGCTCTCGCCCCATGAAACCTTGGCTGCCTGTTAGTGACGTTTGGTCCTTGCCTGATCTGTTACTATTGCAACAAAGTAGTTTTATTTATTTATTTATTAATTTTTAGCTGGTGACAATTCGCATTTGTGGGGATGCTTTTGTTTTTAGTACTTATCATAGCCATACTTTGTATTATATAACGCTGCGTTTTACAGTCTCATTTGTTCATTTGGATTTTATTTTTTACTTGGGCCGATTCTACACCTCCCGTGTCCAACACGTTTGGCGATGCCATCGGGGGCCAAAGAGTCTCTGGCAGGTCTAACCTTGGTGGTAAGGCTTTCGTGTCCCAATACCTTATCCCCTCACCTTCCCTTGGCCAATCTGTATCATTATATGTGATTGTCTTCTGTTTTTTAATTGGGGCTGGCTGTTAGCGATCTTAGGGTCCTTGCCAGACCTGTTGCTATCGTGACAAAATTGTTATTATTATATTATATTTACCTTGAGATTTGTAACTGCATCGATCCGCCCAGCTCCACAATAAAGAGAGCTCGGTCGAAAGCATTCACATCTATTGTTCTCTCTCGATCTGTCAGAAAGTGACTCAAGAAGGGAGGTAGGGCGGGTTTGTATATTAATCTCTTTTAGCAAAACAAACAAATTTCAGCCGGCGTTCATGGGGGCTGGTAAATTTAACTTTCTTTTGCTTGGAAAATACTATACCTGTCAATTTTTGCATTAACAGTAGACATCGTCCGAGTTGGTGGCGGGAACGTTCTGAACGGGTTCCCTAGGGTTGTGAGCTGCGATCCCCAGTTGGAATCTGTGATTCCCTGCTTAAAATTGGAATTTTGTGTAACTGGGGAGCAGGCTACATTCATCGTAATGTTTAGATAGAGACAAAGTGTTTACCTGGGAAGTTCATTTGATGGTTGTCTTCGTCTGGACTGGTTGGTCACTGGTTTTGGAGCACTGGCTTGGGGATGGTTGACTTGAAGTGATGTGGATACAACTGGTCTGGTGACGTGAGGTGAGCCGTGACACAAGTTATTTCCCCAAAGTCAGAGGTGGTTTCCGGGGGGGGGGGGGGCGCCCCCCCAGAATGCTGGCGAAACGCATAGGAGTTAGTGAATTGTTTGATTGTTGACACAGGACCCTAAGTTCGTTAGATGATAAGATAGGGTTTCTTTTTTTTTTGGAAAGAAAGAAAAGAAATTTTGAGTTAAAGGTCCTTATTCTTCATTAATTTAAAATTTAGGATTGGTTTGGACGAAAGATGATTGAGTGAGGGAATCTTTGCCAGGTGGGGGGGAGGGTTTTTTTTTTCAATTTTGAAGGGTGAAAGTGCCCTTGTTAACAGTGGTTTTCGAATTGGTTCGGTTTTTTTTTTTAACAAATGGTTTTCATTACAATGGGGGGGATTATTGATTTTGTAACATCTGATGAAAGCCGTAAGCATAGTCCTTGGCACGGAGTCTGCAATGGACACATGGGAGGTTGAGTGTTCGTGCTTGTATAAGGCTGAAGGCCGACGAGGTTTGGCTGGTGTTGGTGGTTGTTATAAAACTGCCGGACACTAACACTGTAGAAGTGGTCGGGAGGGCGTCTGCTGGCCATTTCGTACCAGGAAGAGGAGAATTGGTCATCTTTAATTGCGTCAAAAAGATACTGTCAACGTGAGGTCAATTCTGTCCATTGAGCAAGCTATGCCGGTTCCCTTGTTCGGAAGCCTTGCTTGAAGTACTTCAATGAGTCTGGTTTATGTGGTTACGAGGAGTAGTTTACGAAAAGATTTATAGGCATTTTGCGCAATGGTCTTCTATTTGATGGACTGTGATTCCAGTTTGCCATAGTTTGACATGAGGATTCGGAGTGCTACGGCAGTTGTGTTGTCGGAACAGTTCTCAAAGGTGTTGGAGAGCATGGAACATAGCCTCGAGATCACGGATGTTGAGTTCACAGGGTCGTTGAAGAATTCCAGAATTGAGTGTGGTTCTTGCGGTGACTCTGTGGGTGCAGGAACCACAGGGAGAGAGTTTGTCGAAGTTAACAGTGTGAGAGTTTGGCACTTGTGTATCCAATGGTGAGGGTAACTGGCAGTCCAGATGAATCCCCTTGGATGGTTCCACCTCAAAAGGAGATATGCCCTGGAAACCAGCCGAATGGATACGATAGTTGCCTGAAGGTCTCCCTGACAGATGCAGGTGCTCGAGTGGACATTCCCAGTGGTGAGTTTTTGTGAGGAACAACTGGTGGGTCTTTTCCAATGCGAATGCCACTGTTGTTTGAGGCATTGTTGTCGATGAGGTAAATGAATGCCATTGTTGCTTGTTGGGCTTCAGACGAATGCGGATGCAAGAACCGTTGTTCAATGCACCGTTGTGGTAAGGAGGGACGAATGCCAGGGTGACCCAGGAGTTGAGATGCCTTGGGGAGAGCTGATGGACGGATGAAAATGTCGCCGTTGCCTGATGTGGTTTGCTGTGAAATCGGGCGAAGGCCTGGTTGCTAGGAGGTCGTCAGACCAATGCGAATGCCGCAGTCCCAGTTTGACCCACAAGAGCTGAAAAAGTAGTTGAACTACTGGAAGTCATCGGGGCGAATGTTATAGTTGGTTGGAGGTCCTTAGACGAATTTCACAGCCATTAGACAAATGCGAACGCTGGAAATAGCGGTAGCCATGAGGGACAACTGGTGGACGAATGGGAATGTGAATGCTGCTGGCCTTGATGAACAACAGCAATGGAGACCAGTTGGACGAATGCCGTGGTTGCTTGGCAGATATAATGAATGAATGCGAATGCAGCAGCTTGTGGACAGTATGACGAATGCTGTGGAATTTGGAGGCCATTTGACGAATGCGAAAGCCGCTGGCCTTGATGAACTGTGGCAATGGGGACCAGTCGGACGGATGCCGTGGTTGCTTGACAGACTTCAAATGAATGTGAATGCAGCAGCTTGCAGTTGTGATAGAGACACAGTCGGTGGACGAATGCAAACGCGAATGCCACTGGTCTTCATGAATTGTAGCAATGGAGACTATTTGGACAAATGTCGTGGTTGCTTGATAGACATCAGACGAATGTGAATGCAGAAGGCTGTAGTCGACATGAGGGACAGCCGGTGGATGAATG
Source organism: Lithobius niger (assembly GCA_023313725.1). Lineage (NCBI taxonomy): Eukaryota > Metazoa > Arthropoda > Chilopoda > Lithobiomorpha > Lithobiidae > Lithobius > Lithobius niger. The sequence continues at coordinate 8,613 of JAHWFP010015588.1, read as the reverse complement.
CGAATGCAAGTGCCACTGTGGCTCGATGGACTGCAGCAATGGAGGATGGGATGCCGGGTGGCATGGAGGTCATTGGACGAATGTGAATGCCAATCCTGGGTGGTCGCCAAGACTGGACGAATTCCATCATCGCTTGGAAGGCTTCAGACGAATGCCAGGATGGAGGCTGCAGATGCAGGAAGGCTATCGGTAGATGAATGCAAATGTGAATGTCGTTGTTTCAGATTCTGAATGCCACGACGAGAGCTGAAGCAGCAGCAGGGTGCAGCGGTGCCGGGGTGAGCAGAGTCTCGCCACGTGCCAAGCTGCGATTGAGACTAGGGACCAAAGTAGAAGACGTCCAGAAATTGGAAGAGCTTAGCTCAAAACGTGGGTTCGGTGCAGCCACGTTTGAGACGAACTGCGGTGCAGAACAGTGTCTCGTAACGTGCCAGATTTTAAATGAGACGGGTTGGAGCTGGAGGCCGCTACGTGTCTCATTACGTGTCAGGTTACGATCGAGATGGGATGGAGCTGGAGGCTGTTGCGTGTCTCATTACGTGACAGGTTACGATCGAGACGAGATGCCAAAGTAGAAGACATCCAGTGTCAGGAAGAGTTTGACTCGAAACGTGGGACCAGTTTAGCCACGATTGAGACGCAGTGAAACTTAAGGTTTATGCGCGTCTCGTTACACGCCTTGTTACGATCGAGACGAGGAGACGAAGCCGAAGCCATCTCGTCTGGAAGAGCTTCACTCGAAATGTGGGGACAGTGTAGCCACGATCGAGACAAGATGCGGTGCAGGACAGAGTCTCATCACGTGCCAAGTTACAACATCAGCATGCGTCTTGAGGGTCCACTCGAAGTGCGGGTGTAGACGAGCAGCAGAGTTGAGAACGTCAAGCTTCTTGAAGTTTCACTCAAACTTGGGTTAAGGTCCAGAATGAGACGAGCAGTCGAGACAGCTACATATGCGTCAAGAGTGTTCACTCGATACAGTGTTAACCAGGATCGAGACGAGCAGCAGAATTGAGAGCGTTAATCGTTTTGAAACTTCCCTCAAAACGTGGGTGATAGCCAGGAATGAGACGAGCAGTTGACATTAGCAGCAAGCATTTGAAGTGTTCACTCGATCCATAGGTGTCGACCACAATCGAGATGAGCAGCAGTTGAGAACGTCAGGCTTCTTGGATATCCACTCAAAATTTGGGGAAAAACCACGAGTGAGACGAGCAGTCGGGCTGTCGCAAGTCAGACGGTGAGTGCAGCTTTATTTGCCCGAATTTTAAACCCTTTAAACGTCAAATTCGCAATGCTTGAGTTTCACCAGTCTGCTGTTAGCATCACTGGCGGTGCGACCTAAATCAATTTCAATGGCGGCCATTTTCATCGCTCTGTTTCGACCCTTGTTTATCCCAGAAACTGCAGGTTTGGTGATTTGGTTGGTGGCCAATTGACGATTGTAACGCATGAATGTGGAAAGTTATAAGCTTCCATTAGCAGCAACGAATGCAACAATCGACGTCTTGAAGAGGCAGCGGCAACAAAGGCGAGTGCGAATGCCGTCATGTTGAAAAGCTGCGCAATGAATGCAAATGCAGCTGGTCCATGGTTGACCTGTAGTTGGGAAATCACTTGGACGTTGAATGCGAATGCGAATGCCAGAGGGCAGGGCGAGTGACGTTGTCAGATGACGAATTTTCCAGAATGCATAAAAAAACAGAACACATTCGTGACGGAATAACGATGAGTCGAAGCGGGAGAAGGGCTGCCAAAGACGGCAGAAATGTTTAGCCAGGGGCCACCGAGATGGCACAAACGAATGTACAAATGCACGCATGCAAATTACTCCAATGAGGTGGCGCACAAATGCAATTGAGTCCGAAGTAAACCCCGGAGCAGGAAACGGAAGGAGGCCCGAGCGCACGAGCAGCAGTGGGGTAAGGCCAGAGCATCACGATGGTGAGTGGCCGAAGACTGATCGAAGAAGCTGGGTTAATCTAACAAAGGTCGGGACAAATGAAGGAGAGTGCACTCGAAACAAATACGTTGAGCGGGAACATGGTAAAGGCAACTGTACAACATGCCGCCTTGAGCACAAAAGAACGAGCGAGCTCTATTTATAAGGAGGGCTGCGCACGCGCAGTTGGGTCATGGAGCTGGGCGGATCGACGCAGTTACAAATCTCAAGGTAAAGAGCATAAATGCAAAAATTAACGGGTACAGTATTTTCCAAGCAAAAGAAAATCTTATTGATTAAAATTGCCATTTCTTTTCTGAGGTATTTTTGAGAAGCGTTGGCACACACTGGTATAGGATGCGCCAATCTCTTCCTGACTCGGGGCCAGTCTGGGCCACCAGCCAGGAAATTAGTCTTTGACGGCGTACAGTTAAATGCTATAGCAGAGTTGTGTGGTTGGAGACATTGGGGAAGAAGGCCGACGTGTTGCAAGAGGTCTGTAGATCTTAAGGTAGAAAATGAAATGGCTGCATCTTAGGTCGAAGTAGTAATTAATTGTTACCATTGCGTATGGGTACAGGAGTCGCTAAGCATCCTCGCTCGCTTAGCTTCAACACTCTTTCTTCTTTACCTTTAGTGCAGTTGCATTATCGGGAATGCCCCATGAACTCTTTATTTGCAGTGTATGATTACAAATTAAGAGAGAAGGGAGCGTCTTGGCTGCTATGTCGATCCCAGGACGTCTCGGCTTGAAACCATGTTGATCGTAAGGCGACCCTAAAGCTAATGAGTGTCTGATAGGGGCTGATGGCAGGGTCCCTAAAACGTGGGAATGGGACGGGCAGCCTAGGTGACGCCGATACTGGTTGAGATGGCGAACCATGGGTAGGGAAGGGTGGTGGAATCGGGTGGCTTGAAGTTACTGGTGGAAGGCCTGGACATGTCCAGTGTAATGCGCTTGGACGAAGATGTGGCACGAATGGCCGTGAAGACCGTGATAGTCGAAAGGCAGCATCAAGCAGATGCTAGTAATGACAATCTTGGACAGTCGATCCTACGAAATAAGAATAAGCTTGTCGTAGTAACGACCTTGGAATACGCTTCACGAATAATGGTCTCCCTGTGCGATTAGGAGGGGCTGCTTGTGAAATCCGGGGAGGATGCACGACTCTCTTCATGGTGGTCAGGGGACCGCCTGGAAGAGAGTTTGTAGAAGGCGGTTGTGGAGGTGAATCAAAACACGTAGGTGGGATGAACGATCCGAGCGAATCCAAAAGCAGCGACCGTGCAGACGAAAAAAAAAGACAACTGTGTCGGAAAAATGGTCGCTGGCCAAAAATGAAGAACCGGCCTCACCGATGACCATGACAACATTTAGAATAAAATTTCCTGCAAGAAAAACAAAATGGTTTTCTTGCTTCTAGCGTCTAAACCGTTCATCAATTGAAAATTAGCGGTTACCAATTATGTTTAGAATAAAATTTTCTTCAAAAAAGGGTTCTATTCATATTTTTGGTAAAATTAATCCTTCTTGCCGAAATTCGTTATTTAAGTTATTTTAGGCTGTTAACGCATGTTGCATATACTATTCCTGACTTTAAACAGCTGCAGTACCCATTCTAATTCGGATAAATGGACGTCATGAGGCTTAGATGAAAGATGAAGATGTATATTTTCCAATAAGGGTAATTAAAACTATTTATATTAATTAGGAGCTAAACTACAGCAGTTTACATACATTGTAGCACTGTACTTTTCGCTAATTTTACATGTTCCTTCTTTAAATTGCTGCATCACCCATTCTAATTCGGGTAAATGGATGTGATTAGGCTTACATGAAAGATGAAGGTGTACATTTTCTCACAAAGGTAATTAAAACGATTTATATTAATTAGGAGCGATGCTACGACAGTTTACCTGCATTGTACCGGTGCTTTTCGCACTAATTTACCACAAGTTCTATCTTTAAACAGCTGCAGCACCCGTTCTAAGTCGGCTAAATGGACGTGATTAAGCTTAGATGAAAGATGATGATGTATAATTTCCAACAACGGTAATTTATATTAATTAGGAGCTAAGCTACAGCAGTTTACCTACGTTGTAGTGTTGTGCTTTTCGTCCTATTTTACCACAATTTCCATCTTTAAACTGCTGCAACACCCGTTCTAATTTGGATAAATGAACGGGATGGCAGGGAAGGGAACAAGTTTTCTCTAGGGGGAAGATCAACTTTGAGGAAGGAAATGCAATAAAGGCACGTAATGTATACTTTCGTTGGCATATAGAAAGTAAGCAATAACAAACATCGTTCTATTTTTACTTAGTGGCTGTGTACATGTCCGAACATTAATCCTTAAGCGTATCAAAGGCGGATCCAAGGGAGGGGACGAGGGGGCTGTGGCCCCCTCCAAGGCAAATAAACACGGAAAAATTGCCGAAGTTTTTGAAAAAATGCAGTTAAATGACGAAAAAAATGCATGAAAACATAGAAAAATCATCCTGCGGCCCCTCCAAGACGTCGTTCTGGATCCGCCCTTGAAGCGTATATCCAACACTGTTTTCCTACTAGGCTTATCAGTAATTGTACAAGTGTTATTTTTTTTCTAATGTAGTGTCGAGTTATTAAACCTATAGATAGTTAGTTTTCTAGGCCCAAATTTCACGTGGCGAGTTTTATAGCGATCAAGTTGTGACGAACCAGTGAATTACGTAAATAGCATACCCCAACATTCTAATCTAAAAGCACCTAACAAACCATGCAACCTATACACTTTTAGGTTACATACAGCTACCGTATACCGTCTATTAAGCATCGTGGCTAAGCTAACACGCATCCCTTAAAACGCTTTAAGGGCAGGCACATGAAATAGTTTAGTTTAACGCCCACCCCCTTAAATCGTAGTCGTTTACCTAGAAAATTATTTGAAAACTTCAAACAAGCAATAACAACATTACGCTCTAAAGATGCCGACGATAAAATAAAAACATTACATAAAACGTTGCAACAAGTACTAACAAGGATAACAGGATTAAAAGTATGACTTACCGGTAAAACATTAAGTATTCAAAATTTTAGGTAGAGTTAAATCTGCTCATATGCATCGCTAGATACCATGGCCTAGACCATAAGTATCAGGAATATAACAAAGTAAAAAAACCAGACATGACTGACAGCAACCATGTTTAAATCTATGGATAATATTTACTATTCCTTTTTTCATTGTAGAATACTCAGTTAATTTTATTAACGTACAACATCAAATTTAAACTATTTATTTTTAAAAATAGCAAATTTCGTTTAAAAAAATCCAGGACTTGTGGATTTTTACTCTTCTAGATGGTAGCCACTGTTTTAGCCTGCATTTGCCTGTGATCCTGAGGTTAGGAAGGATTTAGCGTTTGGAAATTAGTTTTAACTGTGAATTGTGTTGGATTTTGGAGAGGTGATGAACTAATAAACCTAAATTTACGAATAAGTGAGAATAAAAAGCATTCTGTTTAAGCTTCCAGTTCATGTATAAAATCATCACATGAATCGCCAACTTTTCCGTTATGACGTACACAACCTCCCTCGCCAGAAGTAAGGTTAAAAAGTGGGTTATGTTTTATTTAACGCCCATCCCCGATTTTTGCTAAATTTACCGCATACGCCCATTGACATTAAATAAGCGATTTACGATGCTTAATTTTTTTTTAATATAAAAGAATGACCCAGTTTTTCGATACAACAACAGAACAGCCAAGGGAACCTTTTAATTTATTCATTTATTTCTATAAAAATTTGTCATCCCAACAGTTTATAAAATCTTAGATACCAATTTAAAAACAACCTATTCAAATCACAATAATACCCAAACCTTTGGTGCAGCATCCAATAAGTGTTGTACAGAAAACCACACACTGTGCAAATTTTACCTTACACCAAAATGTAAAAAAAAAACTTTTGTGTATTCAGATCTACACTCAGTTCATCTGTGATTTGAAATGCTTGAACTGTGACAACAGCAACCTCGACAGTGCATAAAAAATGTATATATTATACAAACAAAACTGAAAGAAAATATTGAGGCTGCAGCAATACCGATGTTGGATTGGATTGGTTGCCGATATTCCTGGTATCAGTGTCGGCAACTTTCAGGGAAATACAGATAATGCGGTTTGCAGCGTTATGCTCAGGAAATCACCAAGTATCTTCACAGCTGTATTTTAACTGTTGGTTACTTATTTTTTAATTTTCTTAATTAGGCCTATTGGGCTTTTAAAGAAAACCACACTACTTACAAAAATTGGAGAATAAATTTTGGATATTGGTGTCAGTACATTCAATATTTTGAAAACTAGTTGTATCGAATTTCGATCAGTAAAGTTGGTATTGATGCAGCCAAATCACTATTTTCGAATCCGTACAACAAGGCTGTACTGACCAGCATTATTCCTCCAAAACTAACACTAATACTGAAGCAATGATATCCTAACAACCAATAATCTGCACAAGAACGGCTGTAATATTTCACAAATTTACAAGATCGATGTTTTAATTGTGCCGCTAATCCCCAGAAGCAGAACTTTCGGCAACTGTCAGAAAAAAAAATTGTCTGCTGCTAATCTGTTTGTATCGTATGGTTATCCACATGTTTAAAGGTTTTTACTAAATAACTTTCCAGTGCTTTATCCTGTTAATCTGGCTACTGCACCAATGGAAAGGTCTCGTCGATACAATAAAAGTGGTGTATTGGAATGTCAAAATCGGTCAACATTTTGTCCACGGTGGCCTTCAACTGACCGCGTCGTATCGTTGCGCATCGCGCAGATTCTGCTAGGGGGCCGCTAATTATTTTGAAATAGCTAATTCAAGCGCGACTGAAGCATTTGTAGTGAAAATGTAGAGAACCATTTGTACTTTTCAACATTTAAGACAGATGATCAGAAATAGTGTTCATCACTAGCGACTAGCTATCTTCCTCATTTTGACCAGCATCAGACTTTAACCAATCAGGCACTGAGCAGTAAATAAGAACTCGGCAAATATTGATTCAGTACAGCCTTAACATACAATCTACAGTTTGTATTACACAGTACTCGAAGTCGTAAATAAGAATTCGGCAAATATTGATTCAGAACAGCCTTAACATACAATCTACAGTTTGTATTACACAGTACTGGAAGTCGCCTTGCACACAAGCGTTCCGTATATCACAGTAAAAGGTATTTTTTTTAAATACGCCTAAATACAAAAACTATTGAAAACTGTAGCAAATACAATTTTATACAAATATAAAGAAAATATTTGAAACTACCATTTTTGGTGTGAATTCTGGCTACTTAATGCTGTTGTCAAGCTAGGTGAACCAAAATCGCAGTTAAAATAGCTGGGCAGGCTTTCAAACAGTAGTGGCATAGCAGGCCCCAACAACGCCCATAAGGCATTGGGGAGAGTGGAGTACGGTGGAGGGGTGGTGGTAGTATGTGGCAGGCGAGGGCATTTAGGCACCAAGCAATATGCCCGTATGAACATGTGCAAACAAGCACAGTTGCAGCCCATTTCTATACGAGTGCATCATTAACTTCCTCTTGCATTTATTCAAAGGACAATTTCAATTTCAGCAATCAGCACTTGTGCATCTAAATTATTCTTTGCCTCATTTTACACCCCAATTCAGTGACAAAAAAGATAATACTCATCTTTTTAATCAATTAGTTGAGGTGAGTCTCATGTCATCTAAAGCAAATGAATGTTTATATATATATAAACCCGGTCAATTTTTAACTTTACTGGATGTTAAAGAAACGAAATACGGAGTAAATATTTAGCATAGCAGTAAATGAAGAAACACAATGGAGCCAACAATGAACAACTAGGGATGACAACTGATAATGATGAAAAATGCACTTGCCACAGTGGGGCTGGGAACTGAACTCCAGACCTACAACCCTGGTAAAAATAAAGTAGGCTACAACTAGGTTAAAGAAACTAAATTAGCTGTAAATTATTAGTAACAAGCGAAGAAACAGAATGGAGACAGACAACAACGAAAAGATAGGGACGCTGATTAGATGTTTTAGAAGCATAGCATAAAGAATCCCAGCAAGAGGGCAGGCTAATCCAGGGTTCGATCCAGGAAATCTTCGATCATAGTTTGTCCAGAATAGATTCCAAAGGATACAGAAGAAACTTGTTACAGTAATTCCTCACAGGTTGGAGTTTGCAGGCAACCTTTTCCAGTCAACGACCTGTTCATTTTAAAGCAATTAAGCTAGAACATTTGTGAATTACGCTCAATTTTCCTGCCCGTAAATGGTCTCGACTCTTCCTTTCATAAAATGACAATCTCATTGCTAATTAAACATATTTAAATTTTTTGTTTTGATGGCAAACATTTAGTTCTTTGGGGAGGTAAGTTAAAATGATGCCTTACGAACCGATTCCTAGTTGCTAGATGGACAGTCAGACAATATGAGCTGGAGCCATTACTGATGGGAAATTATTATGAAATGATAAAGATGTAAAAAGTATACCTATGTTAGTTGCATAAACTCGTTTGATGGTTATCAAAACTTTTTTTCTCACGCGTAAAGTTGTAATTACGGCCTAGACAATTTTGTCAGAAATGATCACATATTTCAAAAAAAAAAAACCCAAACATACCTGCGACCCGACCTTGATTGGAAGT
>JAHWFP010015585.1:0-10472 GCA_023313725.1 Lithobius niger | reverse complement strand
TCCATTATACAATTATCCATTATGCGATATTCCGTTTAGATGCTTTTCCAGATTTTTTATTTAGGCAGATTTTAGACAATTATCCCATTAGACGATTTTCCAGTTAGATGTTCGTCCTTCGCCCCCGTAACAGTTTTGGTGAAAAAAAAAAAGCTGGTTCACTATATTGCGGAACGATCTAACTGTTTGGCCCATTTTTTCCAAGCACGAACAAAAATAAAGAAACAAGTCGTATCGAGGCTTTAATATAAAATGGTCAGAGGTATAAATGAAGAAGAAGAATAGAAAAACTACACCGAGCCAGTAGCTAAAATCACCCCCCCCCCGCGCCCCCCCGCCCGCCCGCCTGCCGCCCCCAAAACCCGCAACGGATAACCAGAAGAAAGAAAAAAAGCCTCTGTAGTGTGATTCAGCGACTGAGATGGCAGTTGATATGGTGTGACGTCATCTCTTATCAGAAGGTCCAGGAAAGAAGCAGCGAGTTTCGTTTCTCGGCTGGAGGGTGGTTGATTCAACACCGCCAGAATCTTATTCTACCATTACAACACTGAAAGGCGTCAACTTTCTGGCAGGCGTGTGAACCGGCATTCATTCAGGAGGCGAGACACGCAATTTCTGCCCTAGGCGGCCGTGGCTCGAAGAAGTCTTCTCCCCTTCGCCGATTCACGGTTATGGAACGCTATTGCACCCGGGGTTGTCGCATGCCTGGAAGTAATCGTAGCACGAGTTTTGCATTTTTTTTCCCCAACCGATCTGTCGGGTTAAAACCTATGCAGCATATATTTAACGTGGGTTAACCAGCACGGGGTCGCGATCCAGAACGGGATATGGAACACGCAGTAATATTACAGGTTTTGAACTTTGGTTTTTAGAATGCTTTTCCACGTCAATTTGACACTTGTGTACTTCAATTTAACGTCAGTGGACTTCAAATTAAAACTCTTAAGCTTTGGATTTAACTCTTACGCACTTGAAATTAAAGCATTGAAACAAACTCTTCGAGATATTTACTGTTTCCTTTTAAAAAAACAAAAACTACGAAATTATAAAATTTCAAGATTATGACATTTTAGAGCCTATAAAATTACAAGGCAAAAAAAAAAATTATGAAAAAATACAAGCATGCATTTACTGTGCTCAATATAATTTCAATAGAATTCACAATTGCGTAAACCATTAACATTCATTTCACTCTTAAAGCAACGAATGGGGGGGGATGAGGCTTAATGGCGCGTCGACAGCTTGGTCATTAGCGCCAACCTCAGTCACAGTGCAGTGGTCCGGGTTGCCACTGCACCACACATTACAGAGATATTATTCAAACCCCTAATCTAAATCTTGTCATACATCTGTACCTCCTGCAAAAATTGAAAAACACCGGACAGGAGGACAGGAGGAGGAGGCAACGAATGTAGCCTTACGACTGTGCGTTACTGGTGACAGGTTTCTGACATGAAATTTTAAATGAACGGAAGTAATCAGACATTGCTGAGACAAATTTAAATTCTTATAAGTAAAACTGCGTTTGGTGGATGTTTAATTTAATATAGCGATGTTGTAACTCAAACAGTGGTCCATGTAATTGTGAATTAAATTCAAATTATTATTACGCATAGTAAATGCATATCTGTATTTTTTCACAATTCTGGGTTTTTACCTTGTAATTTTATAGCCTCTAATACTGTATCACGGACACTCCGTCGAGCGTTACGGCCGCTCCTTTATATCGCTCATGGATATTTCTCAATCAATTAAGAACCGTGTTAATAAAACGAACACGGAATGTTCAACGAAGCCTTTTTTGCGTTGGAAGCGCTCTTTAAGCACACACAATTTTAAAATCATGAACACTGAACATCGGATAGGTAACGGTGACATTACTAAACTACATTAAGTCATGTAAACATGATTCTGATGATCTTAGATGGCTGTCTTATAAAGTTTATTTTTACGTTAACTGCGCTCGATATTCTATTTATGATTGACTTTGGTAATTTGTGATTTTGTGCAGGCAGAAAGTTTTTGGTGTCCATATTGGTACCGGAGGGGATAGGTGGGGAGGGAGGGGGTTGAAACGAGTTAACAACGTCTCAGATAGTGAATCGTTAGTAAGGCCCTCCCCCCCTCCCCCCGAAGAAAGTTTATTCGGCTCAAAACAGCGAGTTTAAAACTAGTTTTTGAAAACTTTTCCCCCTTTCTTTACACACACTTACAGGGTTCGTATTCTAGCTTGAAAACTGAGAAAGAGTCTGGAATTTAGACGTGCTTTTCTTTTTAGAACCCAAACGTATGGAATTCTAACAGATTAGCAATATGTAACGCTGAAAAAGGTCTGGAATTTAAAGACAGTAATGTTCAATGAATAATCCGAAATATTAATTTTTTTTTTAAATATCATAGTAAATCTACTAAAAGCATTCAATCTTGTACCGTTGTCATCTTCGTTCCGCAGTTGAAGATAAAAGAATTCCGCAGAACCGAAACTCCTTTCCACGATTTCAACTGTTTTAGTTTATTGTACTGACACATTAAAAAAAAACAACATTAACTATACTGTCAAAATTGGAATACTGTGTTTGATAATAACATGGAAAATGGAACTTCTGAGCCTTTGAAAAAGTAGAAAAGGCGTGGAATTTGTTTAAATAACGATGTACGTACGACCTGCATTTGGTAATAAATATTCCACATTGTGCAAGAAGACTGAAGGAAAAAGGAACCCCAAGAAGGAAACAGTTCTTCAACCGTTGTGTACCGCATTGTTGGCAAAAAAAAAAGGCCTTAATTATTTACAAATGGGCGCGAATAACCAATGCGTTGCGTTCCCTTCCCTTCAATACATCTCTGCAATGTACAGCGCAGTGGCATTCCTGGCCACTGTACCGTGACTGAGCCTATAGCGCTATCCTAGGTGTCGACGTGCCATTAAGCCTCATCCCCACCCCCACCCCTTCTTCATACCCTTCGGTCTTACAAGGCATCGCATGGCAACGGACTGTTCCGCTGACCACATCTTAGAATGTGCTGTCGCCGACCCGGTAATTTCGCAACCCAGATACCGAATTTTCTGCATTTATGCGCGCAATTTGAAAATTGTTCAGTTTTATCCCTATGAATTGGCTTTTTTTTGGAGGGGTGGTGCAGGTTTTACGTTTGGGGGGAACGTCTGGTTGTAAATTTCGCTAACCAGTGCCAACATGCAGCTCTGTAGGGTGTATCGGAACAGCGAAAAAGAATCGGGAGGGGATCCTGTTACACACCGCGTTGCCAAGCGAGTCTTGCCGACTTAGATGCTCGTTCTCTCCCTCTCTTTTGCTTTGAAGATGCAAGGGGATTAAGTCCCCCATTCAAATCTTGTCGCCGTTATTAATGAAACGGTCTTAAAGTCTCCTCCACAACTCCGATAGATGATGTCATTGTACCGAGGACGGAAAAGCGCGCGGTGCGACCGTCCTTTTGTAGAGGGTCCCTTATTCGGTTTGGTAACGCTGGGCACGCAGCGTATTGACACTCGATACAACGAAATAACCAATTAGCGCTTTGTTTACTGATTTCACTGGGAGATTCACGCATTTTAGACTGAGAAGTGTTGTGGGAAGGGGGATGGGGGGTCCTCTTATTACCTAATGCAAATACGGCGTAGGCGGGAACGGAAAGGGGAGTCGATTTTAACCATTTTTTTTTCGGTTTTTAATCTTCTGCGAAGTGGAAATCTTAAAACTACCATTCTAAGGCCCCAAATTGGAAAGTTCTTATTGGAGAAGATGGTGTGTGTGCGAGGGTTGTAAGTGAGTGGGTATATATACGCGCCCGTTAGAATTTCAGTTTGTTCCTAATCTATTTACACAGCTAGCCGTTTTTTTTAAAATCTTCTTTAAAGCTAAGGCATGCATAAAAATTGAGCACTGGAAGCACTTAAATATTTAAAGCTAAAAAATAAACATTTATAGAGTTGTTGTCGGACAAATAGAGAGCAGCCACACTTTCAACTCGAAACTAATTTACTGCCGATTCGATCGAAGCCGTACAAAAAAAACAAACGGTTGATTACGTGTGAAAAGTGCATAGAAATGGTCAGAAATCTTTCTGCTAAACTAGAGAGAGCTCAGCCTGGGTACTGAAGGTTTGCGGATCTGGTCAAACCCGTGGAAAAGGAACCTTGGCAAAGTCCCCGCCAGGACTGCCAGCCAGGGTAGCATGAGAGGCTACCATGCTTTTTCAGCAGCTATGGGATTCTGGCTAATTCTGGACAATCTTTCGGCCCCCGCCCGACGATGATCGGAGGTTTCCCGGATCGAATCCCCGGGCTGGCACCTCCCTTTACCAGATTTCTTCTTCACTGAAAAAAATCTCGTAATGTTCAAAATTGACCCGGTTCAGCCATACAAGCATTAATTGCTTAGGCTGACATAAGGCTCGTCAAATTAATTAAAAAAAAAAAAAAGAAATAAAATTTCATATACTGATAGGATAAGGGAGAAAGGCCGTGAAGACACGTAATGCATCGACCCAGTTTCCTTATCCAGGGCTCTATTACCAAACCGGGCGGATCTTGGATGAAAAATTGCATGCGCGACTATAGGTTGGATAATATGGTCACCGAAAGCGCTGCCGATGCGTTTGATTTATCATGTTTCCGCTTTTTATCAAGCGAGGGTGGCACCTTCAGTACAAAAGAATGCTGCCACTCTTTCTTGAGACACTTTCTGGATAAACGAACATGTCTCTGTTTACTGAAGAGCTATACGCAGTCGAAAAATTTATTGTCTATGTGGCAAAATGCTACGAAATATATTTATTAGTACGTGTAAGCTATTTTCCGAGTGATTACTGGGATTAAATTTAGTGAATTACTAAGATTTTTGTCAGTTGTCGCTATGTTGTGGCAGTAGATGGCGGGAGTCACCGTACAAAATTCACCGACGCCATTGCTTGGGCAATCCCCGAACAGACCTCGGAAGACAAGAAATGGACCACTCGAGGCGGCCAGGGCCCCCCCCCCCCAATATTGTTTTAGGTCGGGCCAGATAATTTACTGGCCATGCCTGACTTACTAGGGGCCTTGTCCAGCAACCGCGTCATGTGTAAGACCAATCGTTCCTGGTTGAAGCGGTGGTTGAAGCGGTGGTTTAAGTTGTAACAGTGGTATAGCCATGTTTAATTTGGCAGGATACTGGTGGAATTACTCCAAACCACGCAAGTGTTCATTCAACAGCAACATTATCTTGGCATCACGTCCCAACCGTCGGAATCCAAGTGAAAGCTGCGACTCAATGACTGCTGTCAACTGAAATTCGTTATGTGAAAACAATACATTGTGTATTGTATAATCGTCTTTCCGCCGTTGTTGGGACCACGCTACGAACAGGTTGGAGTGTTTTACGATTCATTACGATCTGATAATTCCCCGTTCAAGAGCAATGCGTAATTTTTACTACTTCGGTTTACACAATTAAAAATTGCCCCATTGTGACCTCATGTTCTTCTTCGTACCCTCAATAACGTGCGCCAGTGTGTTTAGATTAGGAACTGGGTTGGGGGGGGGGCGCGGATTGAGGCTTAACTGGTTTGGATAATTACATTTCTATCTCTCTTACTTAGATCTTGAGCAAAACCCTTAACTACCTCAATAAACCTATACCACGATATACGTTTGAGGGTTTCTTTAACGTTTCTGTAACCTGTGGCGTAGTGGCCACCCGTACCGTTGAACTGTGACCGAGATTAGCGCTAATGACCAAGCTGTCGACGCTCCATAAAACCTCAATCTCCTCCCCGGACCTCGGGTACCGTCTTCTAAGTTCATTACTTCACCATCTACCGTTCCACACCAATACCATCGTATAGTTAGCCAGTGATTATTTGATGTCTGCCGCTGTGATTCGTTCTCGTAATTGGCTGACATAATACGATTGGTATATAGCAGTGATATTTGCCGCCATATTGGCACCAGTATGGGTTTTGGAGGGCATAACTACAAGGTGCACTACATAAAAATGGAGGGAAAAACAATGGAAGAGCGGATTTCTTAGGCTTAAAATAACGTTGTTTTCTCCAACCACAAAAATCGCTCGTTTTAGGTCTAAGAAATCACTCTTCACAGCATCGGCTTCAGTATGACGCCCTTCTGTTTCTCTCTGCAGTTCCCCTTGCAGCTAACCCATTAAGGCTCCAGCATAGAGTTATATACAATAATACTACGTCGTGTCACTGCTCCATATTGGTTGAAGTTAGATGCCACAATCTTCGACTGTTATTTCAGAGACATGATGTGCGTGACTGCATCCCAGTTGTTGCCGCAGATCTGCAGCTGAGTCTTTTTTTTATATTTTTTTATCTGAGTCGTTAAAAGTGAGCGTTTAGTTTACTTCGTCCATGCTGTGGACTTGAAGTTAGTTAGGCCTACTTCATTTTGGACTCCAGATCTTTAAAAAACTTGATTGAATGCAACAATACTCCTGTTGAAGAACGGTGTAATAATCCGGATCAGCTTTTTTTCAGAAAATCCCAACCCCCAGCTGGCTTGTTATCAAGACCAGCGGACTTTTGTCATAAGTACACAAATTATTTCCTGCTACAATACTACGCAAACAAATGTCGTATATTCGATGTTTATTGTTCAACCATTGTATTGTGTCACTAAGATTCTTGGCTGGACTGAAGCTAGTACAAGACAACATATTCCATCATTACTTTTTCGGCCCCACTTATGATGAGTTTGATTCCACCGATCAAGGAATCCCTTTTCGGCCTACATTAACTCACTGGAAATTTGTCAAAGCTAGTCCCAAATGCCGAGATTTAACTCGACTCCAACCTCAATTCCAAGTCATCAGCCGTCGTGAAAAAGGCGAGCGTTAAGTTACATCTCAAGAAAACTGAACCGTCCGACTGGCAGTGATTTACTCTTCGGCCAAAAATGTAAGTTGATGTCGAAATTAATTCGCCATCCTCATCACGTTCTTGTTGATTATTAACAACTTGGTGATCGTCGCCGTTTCCACCTTCCGCGTGAAATGGCGTGTCACACCTTCCGCGTGACATGGCGTGTCAGTTGGGTGATAATTCTATCCTCCTGTTCGGGGTTTTTCAGGTTTGTTAGGAGTTGCAGATATACGACAATATCACGATTTGGGGTTTGGTTAACACCTCTGTAATGTGTTGCGCAATGGCATCCCGGGCCGCTGCACGGTGACTGAGGTTGGCGCTAACCTAGCTGTCAACGCGCCGTAAAATAGAACTCACAACGCGATGACTTTTCCCAGAAAAAAATAACCTCGAGAAGTAACAAGGCTATACTTTTCAGCAACCAGTCTTTTCTGGTCTTTGCAATATACTAAATGTCAAAGGTAGTGTATTGGAAATAAACAAATATCTCATGGCTCGGCCCATTGATATTTTTTGATGGGCCAATCGAGAGCAGATCCGGTGAGGATAGTTGTGTTGAGTTTATCCGCTACAAAATACAAAGTCAGTCATGAAAGTCACAAACCCAGGCACCACAAGAACATATGCTCTCGTGTGGGTCAGAGGCACATTAAACCATAAAACAGAGTAAAAAAAAAAAGTGACGGGGTGCCAACGTTTGGTCAGGGGTAGATAAGTAGTTAGTGACGTTTTTCTGAAAACATGGAATAAAATAATACCTGCTTCCATAAACGGCACCAGATGGCAGCACCTGTCAGGTTCTCGTATAGGAGGCGAAACCTTAAATAACAATGGCGGTATCGTTACCATGGTAACCATGGTAATAGCGACAATACCTCAGGAAATTGACGAAATACTCGTGCGTGGGCAAGAGACGAAGTTGAAAAACTTATTGTGTTCGATTCAAACCGTATTCAGTTCGTTACAAGAAACGTGAACCACGGAAGGAACTTCAGCCCTGAGCGACCGCTTAGCAAGCTCTGAAATGCAAAACCATGCGTTATGCTTAGCGCCACTCGTAACCCGTTTTAAACTTAAATATTGATTTAAAAAAAGTAAAAACTGGATCAGACAGTTCTGATCTATCTTAAAATTATTTTAATGCCTTAATCCGTCATGTGATATTTTTAAGTGATTAATTTTGTATTCTTATGGTGATCAATTTGTTTTAGTGATGCTAAATAGTTCGATCCCCATGATGATTTGCGCTTCCTGTTACTTGACGGCAGCGCCCTCTGGTGTAAATCCTTGACAGGAGATACTAGTTTCATCCAAATGTCTATCGTTATCAGAGAAAGAGTGGCACTATACATATATATATTCTGCCCTGGTTTGGTCCATGATTCCTGATGCCAGTAATACGAGAAAATGAAGTAAAAATAAAAAATAAAAAAAAGCTACGCAATAAATCGAATAACGGACCAAACTACAAAATAAACTAATGTTCTCCAGATCTACAGTTAAAATTATTATTATTATTATCTAAAATTATTATTACAAACCTTAAAGCAACATCCAGCCTGCCTTGCAACCTTCCGCCTGCCTCAACACCTACGCGACGATCACATCCGCGTACTTACCACAGCTAAGGTCAACTGAGACGGTAGCTTCGTTCCTCGCAGCGCAAAACGTAACTGCTGTCTCAGTTGACATTGCGCCTAATAGTCCAGCCAACGTGAACCCATTGATTGTGTCGTCAAAAACCGGAATGATTCTTGTATTTGAAAATCACAATTTATAATTTTCTAGACTAGTGTCTTATAATTTTACTTCAGCGATCTATTGGAATAATTAATTTTAATTTTTGCTGCATTAGCCTTCTAGATTTTTGATCTCGTAGTGATTACTAGCAAACGATTAGAATTAATACTGCGCACACACAGATAAAGGTGATTGGTCAAAGGTCATTGTAGGCGCACGATGCATCATTTATGTTCGGGACGAACGTAAATAAAGTTAGTAATATTCAACAGAACATCTATACGCCACATTTTAAAACGGATTTTTAGCAAGGGAAAGACTAATGGTAAGTAAATAGACCTTTGGGGCCATACTTGATGTGGAGAATCGAGAAATAATGGCGCTGGGAGGTATATCCCTTTAAGTTTCCGATTTTCATTACCGGTTGTTCTTCGGCCGTGCTTTTAGTAATGGTGTTCCGTTTTTTTTTTTTCGTACAGCTATAGCTGTACTGAAAAATTGTGTGAGAATGTGACGACTTCGGAAATACTAATAGTAATTAAAAACCTTCGCACATGACAAATTGAAAAACGTGACCGAAAATCATTTCGCGATTTAGCCTGCAGATTGTAAAAAAAAAAGTTGGTTCGCCCAGCAGGCATTCATCCTGATGCAAAACTGCAGTGGTGCCAAGTCATTTTTTCTCTTCTTTTTTTTTTTAATATTTTTTTTTAATCACGTCCTTCTCCCCTTATCATTTTTTGGGGGGTTGTTAGTAGCATGACAGAATACTTAAGAAGCTGGGCGGTCTTTTTAGAATAACCTAATTTTTCATGCCTAATAAATATGTGCTGGCAGCCGCTGTAACTCAGCTTGTGGCAAAGAGGTGAGCGGGAAGAAATAAAGCTTAAACGAGAGAAATCTGTTAGAAAATTTAACGGTCTTACGTAAAAGCAGGAACGACAGCCAACAACATGGGGTGTGGTGACGCAATGCAAACGCGGACTTGGCGGACCTGCCAAATTTGGTGGCTAGCTTGAAATAAAGAGTAAGTGCAACGCAACAGAAAAACAGTCCCAAGTTCTCTTCGTCAACAAGCTCACAGTCCAGAACAGGGAATGATCTTTCTTATTTTTTTTTTTAAACTGTTCCTCCCTTGTCTTTCTTTAGTTGAGATCCTTCTTGTCTGATGCCAACTAAAAATAACGACCTAAACACTGTCAGATACAAAAGCTTACCCTCCCCAACCCAACCAAAACTATTTCTAGCCTCATTGTCGCCAGGACTTGACTGGAGCAACTAACGTTTGGAGGAAAAGATGTCGACCAACAGGCTTGAGAGTAAAAAAAAAAAAAAATCGAACACTGACTATTCTAAAAACGAAGAAATTCTCCCCCCCCCCCCCAAAAAAAAAAATGTCAAGTTTCACCAAACGGAATGGCACATGGGGAAGTTTTGAATCATGTTCTCGAATTATTGACGGACTTAAATCAGGGGCGTGGGCTACTAAAAAAGCATGAATACTCGTACGATTAGCGTTGGAGGTAGGGGCGGCTCAAGTTATTTTGTGCAAAGTGAACTGGCTTTTTCGCACCCCCTTTTTTGGGCTATTTGACCGCAATTTGGTTTTTGATGCGCTCCTCCATCTATGATCATGGGAATTTCACCGAAGTACTAAGTATTAAAGATGTAACACTGAAGACATAACATATATATATAATAAGAGCTAGATTTGAGGTTTAACATCTCTGTGGTGTGTGGCGCAGTGGCAACCCGGACCAGTGCACGGTGACTGAGGTTGGCGCTAGTGACTTAGCTGTCGACACGCCATTAAACCTTAATTCCCCCCCTCCCCGACACGCACA
>JAHWFP010015583.1:3747-16188 GCA_023313725.1 Lithobius niger | reverse complement strand
TCAATCATATAACCCCTTTTTACGGCACACCTGACGTTTTTGTTTGTAATCCGTGTACCTTTTTTACGGCTATGGCGTCGCGCAACAAAAGGTTTATGCACGCTGTCGATTGTTGCTGGCCACTTTGAAACAATTCAAGTCAGCTTTGAAAGCCTGCATCTGCGAAATAAATACGCAATTCTATCGTTTTTAGCTGCCAATTTCGAGGCCCGGCCTCGAAATTAACAAGGCAGCTTAGTTTGGCTTAAAAATATATGCGTTTAGCTGAAACACGGATTCTTTCATTTTACTGTTCAACGATCAACTTTTTAGCAAAGACATAACACGTGCACGAAGAATGAATGTGGAGTTTGGTGAGTGGCATTGTTCCCTAAGTACAATGGTTAAAACAATGTAAAACAATCAAAATGATCGTTTAGGGTCCCGTAACTCCGGAATGAACGGACCAATCGAAAAAGTGGTCCCTGTAAGGTTGAAGCCCAGGGAAATTTCTGGCTTAGATCATGTTTCAGATTTTAGGTAGGTGCAGTAGTTTTTTTCTGAAACCGTGTCAGCCAAGAAGAAGCAGAACAAGAACAAGAACCAGAACAACAACAACATGAAGTGAACAGTTTTCAAATTTACGTGTGTGGCTTCCTACGTTTACTCTTGCACGGAATTGCATAAAAGTTGGTGTAAAGTTTGGAAAAGTCGCTATCTACTGTCTGGCCACGTTTGGTCGAAATATATTGAATAGAAACGGAGAAATTAATAGTTTTAGTTTTGCTGGAGAGAGGACTTCACTCATATATATACACGGCTATCACCGTGTATGATACCTGTAGAAAGCTGCTTGTATTGCTGCAGGGATATGGGATGGTAAGGCGGCTTGAATATAAGGCGCATTGTGGTTATGAGCTAACAAATTCAATATAAACGGACACGATTGTAAGCCGGATAACTTTCACCCAAGATTCTGACCGCGACTATGTTACCAATATAGTTGGTATCATAGCACAGCCACTGCTGATTCAGAATCATATTTTTCTTGAGATAGGTTTTTTTTTTCCAACGGTAGATTCCATAACCAATTTTTAAGGTCCATTTTGGTTATATTTTAGTTTTTGCCAAATAATTCAAAAACTATTTGAGGTACTGACTTTTCAGTAGCACCAATAGATAGCCCTCGAAAAAACGGTTCGAATGGTGTATTCTCACTTCAAAATCGGTCAAAATTTGAGCGACTTATGGATTTGGACGTGCATATAAGACAAAAATTATACGAATATAAGAAAAATAAGCGACTGCAACAGGTTAACTTAAAGTCTCTTGCTTCTTTGTTGGCTTCTTAACCTACTTAACCTATTTAAGTGCTGCAAACACTTTAAGTTTTTCCTGTGTTTTTCCCTGTCATGTGTGACATGGAATGCATTCGAAAACTAAACCAGTTGAACCAGTTCTATCCCTCAGGAACTGGTAGCATTTTTACCGCGAAAAAATCACACGAAACGTGTCGTCATCATATCGCTGTTCATTCACATGACAGTAGTAAACTACAAGACAGCATTTTTCCGAGCATATCGCAGAAGCTTATATACTCGTTCTTAAGCTAAATCAAAATTTTGTCCTTATTTAGAATATTTCATTGCAAGAAAAATTTTCTTTATTATCAATTGTATCGATTGTATGTTGTTTTTAATGATAGTTTTGGGTTGAATTGTTTTGGGTTTAGTATTAACCTCCCGGGCCCCACATATAGCTTACAGGTCATCTATGAGATGGGCAAAAAGTAGGTTCCCAGGCGCACCGCGAGCTTTGTGGGGACCCCGAATAAAGCGAGCATGCACAGTTCAGTGGTCATCTTCGTCGTCTTCAAACCAAGCGAATGCTGGTTCGAATCCCACGGTTGACACAACCACATGGTACGTAAAAAAAAAGAGAAAAAGTCCTTCGTGCCTCAAGGGTTAAACAACGTTTGAGCGTGTAAAATACGGATACAAGCCTACAAAAAAAGACTTAATGCTCTAAAGGAAGAGATACAAGAAAAAGACATGTAAGCCATCAGCGTCGCACTAATACGTGTAAAGTAATCTCCAAAAGCGCCAAAAGCTGTTGGTTGTCATGTTGGAAAATAATTGCTGGTAACAATGAAAAAGCCACATTACAACAAAATTTCAAACGTTGTGTGGCACACAGACAAACACGCACGCACAGACAAACACAAAATCCAGATTCAGTCTAATAGTCAACCTCGATCGCTTCGATCGCTCGGCCAATCATTTACAGCTAGTATTTATTCATTCGCCCCAAACAAATAGGCGGTAAATACCCTCAAGCCATGGCTGTTTAACCAACCTCAGCTACCCAAATCCCGGGTTGCAATGCTTGATCTCAAGTACCCTTTTATTCATGCATCGGTTCACTCGCCACCATTTTTTTCCTCTTGTAAATCATCCCATAAATCTCACTCCACCGAAATGGACTCTTTCCCCCTCCACCCCCACCCCAACTTTTCAACGAAGGCATTCAGGTGTAGTGTCGATGTGGAACTGCGTTTCAATCCAAAATTTTTATTGCCTTTTATTCATCGGTCAATACAAAAGCCAACCTCACTCCTGTTCACCCCCACTTCAAGTGCATCCGCCCGCCCTAACGCCATTTGTTAACCGCTCGAAATCCATTAAAAAAGAAAGACGTATTTTCCGCAAATCGGAGCAGTGCGTTCATAGGCCACTAGAGGTCGCGCCCTTCACCGGCCACCTGTTGAATACGTGTACCATTTCTACATTGGTGCACGAGTACATGATGGCTAATAAATGAATAGGATTTTCAAAATAGTACGGCTATAATAGCCTACTGCGTAATTCTAGGGAGGAGAGACGAGACTTTGCCGTAGCTCGTTTCGTCTTGTCTCGTCTCGATAAGTCTCGACGTGTCTCGATAAGTCTCCTGCAATGCTAAACAAAGAAACACACGGAGACAACATTGTGAACATCTAATAATGTAAAGTAAACAAGAACCAATTCAGTAATAAAAGTTTTAAAGCCAATACGGTGTACAAAGAAACACATTTTTACGACGTTTCGAGTCTGAATACTACCCGTTTTCAAGCTAGAGTACATTTTAGCACAAGGCTAACTTTGGTTTTGCAATAAACGTCATTTTATGTTTCGACGTTACCTTTGTGCTAAAATCTGTTTTAATGTATTTATTCGTTTAATATTTTATTTATCAAACAGTTGAAAGTTGAAAAATTAATGAACGAAAAAAAAGGCAAGGGGAAAAAGGTACGAGAATAAAGCCTGCAAAAAGCCCAAAGTAAAAAAAAAGGAATAAAAGAAAAGGAAGCAGTGGAAAAGGCCAGAAGAAAAAAAATTGCTATGACTCATGTTTTTTCATGGTGTTGTTGTTCAGTTGCCTCAGCTCGAATTTCACCAGGCAGGGTACAAGTTTCACTAGGTGCGACTTTACAAACATTTTTTTTTTTGCATTTTTTTTTTGCGCAGCAACTTTTTTCTTAATTTTTGTTGTGGGCTTTTCATCCGTGGAAATTGTCACTAGGACGTTTTCGCAACTTGGCATATTTACGGCGAGTGACAAAGCAAATGTCGAAAAACTAAAAGCTAAAAAACAAAACGACTTTTGTAGCAACGACTTTTTCCGTTCGTCCGTCGCCTTTTTCAGTAGTAGTCAAGTGAATTTAAGAAAAACTAGGCAATTAAAACAACGCTGTTTCTGTATAGTTACTAGGCTTTATCTATGTAACTTAAAGAAATAATAGTATTTGATCATCGCATTTAACCACTACAGGAAGGCACGCAACCGTAAAAACACAAAACGATTTCGCTAAACACCCACATTAGCTTTATCTAAAATAAACTCTCGATACCGTGTTGGATGAATGAATAGACCTACTCTCGAACCCAATTCTTTGTTAGCTGCTACTTAAGAAATTAAAATGGCAGGCAAAAATAATCAGACCTAAAAGTTGAAAATTAGGCCTGAAATTACGTTGCTACGTAACGGTAACGTTAAGTCTTGACACCGCGCTGCATACATGAATAACCCTACTCTCGAACCCAAACTTACGAAATTAAACCGGCACGTAAAAAGTATGCCTAAAAGCTGTCAATTATGCCTAAATGCGTTGGATGGTTTTTCTATTTTCACAGATTTTAAGGATTTGTTTTTTCCCCTAGCAGTCTTATATCCTGCTCTATATGCTTATCGTTTTTTTTTTTTGCATTAAATAGGCACTGTCACCGATTGAAAATCGTACGAAAATACCGTGGCGCCATCTAGCGGCTGTGATATTATTAACCTTTACAGCTTGCTCCCAGTTGCACGAGGACGTACCAAATTTTCACTCAGTAATTAATGAGGTTGGTGGCTTGTATGTTTCGTTATAAGAAATCGCGTTGTGCATTCCTATACGATTGATGCTAGTAAGTGCTAGATCAGCGCTAGATCTTGCCAGATTATGAAGACTTTCAATCGGTTATAGTGCCACTTTAATAATGTAAGAATCTGCATCCTTGCGGTTTGTAGGGTGTTTTTTAATGTTAAAAGTTAAATCCAATTAGCTTGCAAGTGCAGCTACACTCTTCAATTTTTTTTAGGGTGAGGGGGGTTGTTTCTGCTGCATATCAAGTTTTCTCCTTTCCCTTCATCACTTAACTGCCAAGACAATTAGTGTTTTACCGTTTTTCAGCTACATCGTTTAGCCAAGCAGCAGAAATACGACGCATGCGCACACAAGTCTTTAGCTTACCTAAAGTGCTCAAAAGTGAAAATGGTAATCAAACACACTGGGACACAGGAGTAACGTTTCCCGTGGACTAAACTCTACACTACCATTACAGCATCAAAGCGTTACGAGAACAGTTTGCTTGTGCTCGTATCCTGCTTTGGCTTTGCTTTAAACCTTATCATAAACATCAAACGAACTCGTTTTTGTTTACTAATTCAACCAATATGCCAAATGACGATTTATCAGGGTTTTTTTTTTAGGGATGAAGACGTTCTCTCACTTTAAAAAAAAAATTAGCATCTTCAAGTGAAGAACCTGCCAATCACAATTCCAAGATGGTCGAGTTCGTTTAAAACCACTTATCCACAACCCACTTTATATTTATTACAGAACACCAGCGCCTAGATTTCCAAGCACTTCGTCTGTCCCATCGAATTAGGCTTACGGCAATCATAACTCCGATCCCCCCTTCATCCCCCATATTAACATTTGCCGCCACCTGTCGGCAGAATCCTGCCCCATCCATCATGGCCGCCAACGATGCCTAAGGGAATAATGGCCGACATATGGACGCAAAACCGAGTAGCTAGCCACCCTAAAGCAATCCCTCACGCCTCACTGCGCATGCGCACCATGACATAATCGACTCCCACTGAAAAATTAATACTAAGTACGCGCGAGAGAGCGGGGCGGCGCGGTGATGGGCTCATTAGCATAAAGGAATTACCCGTGAATACGATTGGTGGATGAGGTAGCACCACGTGATTTCCAGCCCTCTTACCGTCAAATACATAACGTGACGTCACTGAAAAGGTATTGGTTTAATTGGGTTTTTGCTAAGCCATTCAAAAACATTTGGGATGCCATATGAAAGAGTTTTAGAGCTACGGGGAAGGCAATTATTTATAAAGGCAGGGGCTACCCAGTTTATACGCATTTAAATGCACAATTTTGTCAAAAATCGATTTAGAAAAAAAAAGCTAAATGCATTAAATTCACTCCTGATAGTGGCGAAAAACCATAAGAGCATCCATAGGAACACACGATTTAATTTTCGAAAAAAATAACAATTTTGAACATGGCGGCCCGAATATAGTGTGCCCCACCCAGTCATGGGCTTTCAATTGTTTTTTTAGACTAAAGACGGAAAGCCAAAGGCTCAACAAGAGTTAAATAAATTCAGATGCAAACCTATTTACGTTGCCTTTTGGACTTGTACGTCAGACTGCCTGAGCGGGGAATCGAATCCATGACCTTTGAAACCAAAAGGCCGAGGCCCTACCGCTGAGCCGTACTGACACGTGCAAGTATGGGTCAGCGGTGGGATTTCGGTCTTTAATTTCAAAGGTCGTGGGTTCGATTCCCCGCTCAGGCAGTCTGACATATAAGTCCAAAAGGCAAAGTATAAACAGGTTTGCACCTGTATTGTGACCAAGACAAAAATTATTATTTTGTTGAAAATTAAATCGAGAGTTCCTGCGGACGCTCTTGTATAGAGCAGTGACATAACGTTGTACTATTGTATATAACTCTATGGTGGAGCCAGTAACTGGGTTAGCTGCAATGGGCACTGGAGGGGAAAATAGAAGGTCGTCTTACACAAGCCAATGCTATTAGACTGGACTTCTTAAGTCTACAACGCGCGATTTTTGTTGTTGGAGAAAACAACGTTTTTTTAAGCCTAAAAAAGCCGCTCTCAAAGCACTGTCTTGACTAGAAGTGCCGTTGTTTTCCCTTACATTTTAATCTAGTGCACCTTGTAGTTATGCCCTCCAGATGCTATCTCGTAGCCAATATGACGTCACTTGCCGCTGCTCTATAAGATATCAACCGGCTTTCGAGGGATGAGATGTAACAATCCGATGGCGCGCAGCGCCCGAGTATTGTTACATCTCAGCCCGAGAACGCTGGGTGATATCCTATTTATCTACCGATTTCAACATCTCAGCCCGGTCATTGTTAAGCACGCGCACAACAAAGAACGAATCGTGCTGACGTTCTTTTCCTCGGAAAGCTCGACAATGGGACTGTGCAGGCAACATTGTTTACGCAGACGTTATTGTTAATAGCATTGTTCTGTGCTCGTGTTTATTGATTGTAACTCGATTCCGAAGTTCCCCATCATCGTTTATGCCGCGGAAACTCAACGACGAATCGCCCCTTCAGACAACTTCTCTTAAAAACTTCTTTAGGAGAAGTTGTTTGAAGGGGCTATTTGGCGTTGAGTTTCCGCGGTATGAACGGTGGTGGGGTACTTCGGAATCGACCAACGAAACAGAAATAAAAGCAGAGAACCTTTGTTAGCTACCAGGGTTATTCGTCGTTGTGCGATGACTGATGCGGCAAGACAATAAACGTTTAATTACGTGTATACGTGTGTCATTAATATACGTATATTTGAAAGCTTTATATGTAACAAATAAATTTAAAAAATAATCAAAAGTACGACAGACGGTTGTCTCAGCATGGCTATTAGGCTTCTCTGGGAGGCAACCTCCATCGGGTAGGGTGAGAGCTATCCACCAGCTAATTTTTTTTTTAGTTTTCAAGTAAAATTGGTAAATATTTACAAGTAGAATAATTCGTGTAGAATTTACAAGCGTTGAATGGCTGTAGAGTTGTTGTCTTCGGTTAGGTATTTTATGATTTTGTTGTTATGTTAGGGTATGTCAAATATAAATAAATTAACGTAAAACGTGTAGGAATAACAAAGAAATATGACATAAGGTAGTGTTAGCATGGCTAGCATTAGGCTTCTCTGGAAGGCAACCTTCATCTGGTAGGGTGAGAGCTATATTAACAAGAAATATTAACCAACAAGCATTAATAAGCATAAAATTTGCTTGTGTCATTGCATTCGAGCATGATTTCGAAATACCCCTTCAGACAACAACGAAACTATTACTTCGATAAATCTTTTGTCAGACTATTGTTGTGAAGAGGGATGGGATTTCGTCCCTCCATTTGTATAGCCCACAGTTAGAGCGTTCCAAACACCATTGTTACAAGAGACCATTGTTGCCATTGTTAACGGAGGGATGAGATGTTGAAATCGGTAGATAAGTGGTTTTTCGTTACTGTCAGGAGTGCATTTTATGCATTTACCTCTTCAACTACAACTTAACGGTATGCGCGTTAACTGGCGTTGTGGCAGGAGGAGAGACACGTGATTTCTACCTCAGTCAGCCTTTTCTTGAAGGATCTATCGCCTTCCTCGCATTTAACGCTGTTGCCTGCGGAACATTCGCATGCCTGGACTAAACGGTAGCAATAGGGATATATTTTTGCACCTGTTTAATGCAGGGTAGTGACTTCACGCTAACACATCCACATGCTAAAAGTGTAGTGGTTACATACGGTTAATCTGAAAACCCACCCTCGTCATCGTTGGTAAAGCAAATTAATTTTCACATGGTTTTATTAAATAGTTCTACATTTCAAAAAATAGACAAGAAATTTATTTCTTTAAATGTTTACTACTCCCCCCCCCCCCCCAAAAAAAAACTGGCAACTGTAAATCACAAATCTAACGTGAATCTGTATCGGCCTTTCGAAAACACCAACTGACATAACGTATACGAAATATACATGAAATTTCATCGTTAAAATTAAGCGTTACGCTATTCCCCACTCCCCCTTCGAAAATTACACCCACAATGTCCCTAACTGCCCACATAGTTCACAAAAATACGTTACCGCTGAATTGTCCGTGTAATGTCCCCAGTAACTAAAGATGAAAATGAAAACCAAACCTTTTCTTGGGCGTAATTAAGCTTAAAACTTCATTGCTGTCGTTCAAACCTTCGTTTTCCATCAGAAAATGACTTAAACCCGAAGACCCACCCTCAGAAAGCACATTATGCAAATTAAAGAAAGACGACACATTACGTAAAATGAGAGAATTAAAAAAAATGCTTAAAAACCTTTTTGGTTAACCTAGGGTGAACGACGTAATTTTTCATGATGAAATTTCAGTAATGTGCAACAAGATAATAGACATCAGTCCAATGACTTTAAAAAAAAAACGCGTATCTCCTAAACCTATTTTTTTTCAAAGAAAATCTCTCCCTCTAGACAAACACCCCTGCTCATTCCCCCCTCTCGCTCAAATGGTATCGGCCGCAAACCTGACTGCATCAAAACAAAATTATGCAAACGTTAGGACACAACATTTGTGTAAAACAACAGACCTTCCAATTCGTTTGCGAATGCATACTTTCCATTTACCCTAAATTTTGTTTTTTATTTCGAAAGTTAGGGACCGTACGATAAATTAGTTATAGTACCCGTGGCGAAATGTATGGGATTTATGATCCGATGGGCGATATCCCTTACATGGCCAATCCGCTCGAACTACGTCGCGATGACGTCTCGGCTTCGCCTCGACGTCATCTTGACGTAGTTCTCGAGGATTGGCCATGTTCGGGATATCGCCCATCGGATGATAAATCCCATAGTCAGGGGTACTATAACTATTACACAACCCAAACCTTTTTGATAATCTAACACTTTTCACGGAGTCTACACAACCCCTGCTCCACCATGTGTCAGCTCCACCGCGTGTCATACAATAACCGACTTTTCATAACTATAATGCACAACACAAATTCAAGCAACACACCCCATTGCAACATGCGTAAACAGGCACATTTGCGACTGGCGACATTTTTCGTCCCAACACGAAAAAAATAACTTCGCATACTAAGTCTAAGGGCTCGTTTACGCAACGACAAATTTCTCGCTTACTAGCTTTCACTTGGTTAATACTAAATCTGCTGGCAACTTGTCGCCTTAACCGAAGAATATGGCTTTCAAGTTGTCTATACGTAGTAACCATGGCAACAACGCGAACGCAAATCTCATCCACGTGCCTCGCGACACGACGTACGATGCCTGCAACATGACAGCGTCGATTTATGACAACTAGAAAATAATTTTTTCTGTCGTACAAGGTACCGGAAAGATTTCTGAATGCCGGTATTCGATGATTTGTCTTCGACTCGACAACCCCGAAATGGACGCCATGTTGCATTTTGAATTCTCGCTGCGAGTAGCTATTTATTCTGCCGTCGTTTGATCACTGATAATAGCTGTTTTTTTGAGCGAGAATAGCAAATTTTGGAAATAGCGTGAAATGGTAACAATGTTGTAGCAATGTTTAAAATGCTGCTGCACTTTGTTGTTATCCGTGTTGTTATTATACATTTAATCTGTTGCCTATTACCGCATTCATTTAACAGAAACGGGAAATTAATCGTAAATAAATAACGGTTGCCTAGTAAATAGCTTTCGGCGAGCGAGAAGGTCTCCTTGCATAAACGCGCCTAACTCGGCAACCTTTTGTCCCGACGGCGTGAAAACTAGGCTACTACACTCTGAACAAACACCTAAACTACGACTCAAGCTCATAGAACGCTTTATCGTGGTCATCGTGGCTGAGCGGTGAGAGAGCTCAGCCTGGTTGCTGGAGGTTTGCGGATCTGGTCGAACCCCTGGAAAGGGGACTTTGGCAAAGTTCCCGCCAGGACTGACGGCCAGGGTAGCGTGGGAGGCTACCATGCTCCTTATTCAGCGGCTATGGGAACTCTTCTGGCCATTTCTGGACAACCTTGGAGGTTTCCCGACTCAAACCCCGGGTTGGCACCTCTTTTTTTTTTTACCAGATATTTCTTCTCTCAAAATAGTCTGTCAATGTTCAAAATTGAGCAGGTTCAGCCAAATAATCATAAAATTGCTTCGGCTCAGAGAAGTTAATTTAAAAAAGAAAAAAAAATACTTCAATCTTATTTAAACTTTTAAAGTAGAAAAAATACGGCCTTACCTTAAGCACGGAATTCGGGAAGAGGGACAGCAAACAATATATTGCACGTCCTCCCGTAACTGTTACTTTTTAGACAAGAAGTTTCTACTGAGGAAGTTTCCGTTTAGGAATTTACATCAGTTGTATGTAAAAAAAAAATTAATTCATTTGATTCACAAATAAAATGTACAAATAAAACTATATTTTAACTCAAATAAGACGGTATGCTAGCTTGACATCACACCTTGCCAATAACCCACGTATCCGTGAGACGTAGGCGGTTAACCGGCGATAATAGTTCATTTGCTCGAAACGGGGAATTCCTATGTCTCGGGGTTGAGAGAGGGGAATAGAATCACATGCTGGCGCTAGGCTCGCTTGAGATTCCCTTCACCCCCATCCCCTCGACTTTCGACTTCCCCGTTTCTCGCAAACGAGCAATTATCGCCGGTGAACCGGTTTTTTCTCAGGATATCTATTACTTAGATTAAAATCAATACAGCGTATGTCACGTGGATTATTCCAGAAAATAGTTACGATCGGTCGTTTCACATCTGGCCGCGTGGGTTTGCGACCCAGAACGAGAGATGCAAATGCGGTCATGTTATCATGGACACTCTGTTGAGCCCTTCGGATGCTCCTTAATACCACTCCTGCATACGCCAACCAACGATGAGATTCTGTATAATAATGACTTTTGTGGTCCTGGTTTGTTGTTGCCTATGTAACTTGCGCAAATATTTAGTGCTTCTTAGTACTTTTTAGTGCTTCCATACCGGGAATTAGTGCTTAATTTGTTCGTGTAAAACAAGGCTTTCAATGGTGGGGCCAGCCTCCCTCCTTCCCGACTTAGTCCAATTCGAATAAAATTAGGCCAACAATTAGTTCTTAATTGGTGCTCTGTAGTGCTTCCATTCACAACATAATTAGTGCTTTACTATAGTTGCTGTTTTAGTTGAGAAGGGGACCAGGCAACTGTACGCCCCCGCTAAATTAGCAAGTCGTAAAGCACTAATTATGTGAATGGAAGCACTATAGAGCACTAATTAAGAACTAATTATTGGGCCTAATTTTTATTCGAATTGGACTAAGTCGAGGAGGGGGGTCTGCCTGAAAGTCTTTTCTTGACATGAAAAAACTGAAAAAAGTTTCACCCCTCCCAATAATGCGATTCAAATAATAAAACCCAATTATATTCATTCACATAATCAGCGCTTCATTACTTGCCATGAAAACACTATTTTAGTTTTCGGGGAAGGGGCAACTGTACTTAGACCGATTCGAAGGCAAATTAGTCTTGATAATTAGTTCTTAATTAAATAAATACATATCCAAAACTATTTACGTTGTCTTTTGGACTTATGTGACAGACTACCTAGGCGGGGAATCGAAACCGCAACCTTTTGAAACCAAAAGTCGAGGTCCTACTCAGCCATACTAACACGGCCAAAAGGAAATGTCGATAGGCAGCATTTAACACGCGCGTATATACATATTAACTCTTGCTGAGCCGCCGGCTTTCCGGGCCTGTTTAGTTCTTAATTAGTGCTTCCACTCACATAATTAGTGCTTCATTACATGCCGAGAAAACCCATTTTAGACATGGGGTTGGGCCAAAAGTGTGCTAGCAACCACACTTACTCCAAAAAAAGAAAAAAAAAGCATTATTTGTGACAATGGACGTGCTAAGACTAAACAGCACTAATGAGGCACTAAATATTGGCGCAAGTTACAGTTTATTTGCAGTAAGCGGGGGGGGGGGGGGTTTAGGAAGGGGACGGGTAGCTGACAGCTGGCCGCCCAAAACTAAAATAGCGGCTTCTTAACTGACACGTAATGAAGCACTAATTTTGTGAATGGAAGCACTAAAGAGCACTTATTATTGGGAATAATTTCTTGGAATAGGACAAAG